>LPNX011117182.1:9658-73943 GCA_001517045.1 Pseudotsuga menziesii | reverse complement strand
ATATATATATATATATATATATATATATATATATATATTTATTGATGCACATGGATGCACCTTTTGTCGTTTTATGTGAGTCTTGTTATGATGAAAAATGCGATGATGAATATGCCACTCTAGAACATCGTTATCCATTTGATCTTCAACAATATTGATGTTTATGAGAACATGTGTGAATGCGATGGATTCAAAAGTTCTAGCCAACTATTTAGTGTGTAGGAAATTTCTAAAGAGACAAGGATTGTGTACCCAATAACAGTTATTCAATTGGGAGATAAGTAGCTGGGGGTCTAAGAAGACATCAAGGTGAAGGATCCCAATGGGAGGGCTGCATCCAAGAGACCCAAGAAACTGTCATACTTTGCCTGGTTGTTGGTAGAAATTCCAACACACATTCCACCAATGTGGGTCAACTTATGTGATGGGGAATAGATAACCCACATAGCCGAGGAAAGATTAGGAGACCATTTGCTCGCTCTGTCAGCGAATTTGATGTAGCGATGCAAGGTAGGATCCATCTGGAGTAGTCAAGAAAACACATTGTGAGACTCACTTCAAGAGTGGTGTAAAAACAAAGAAAAATAAAAGCTATAATACAAGTGACTCATGATTGTGATATTATGCATAGAATCTTTTCAGGTAGAGCCCATTCTGGGGGTTTTGTAAGAGTTGTCCATCAAAGTTAGCCAGAATGTATGCCCCCTTTCCAAAGCAGTGGTGGATGATGTATGGGTCGTACCACATGGTTTCTAACTTTCCTTTACCCAACTTATAGTTGTCTTGGTCATAAATAAGGACAATATCACCTTCTCTAAAGGTGCGAGGGTGGACATGGGAGTCAAAATTTGACTTGGATAGTGTCTTAGCTACTTCAATTGCTTGGAGATTAGGGCGACGTTACTCATTGGTTTGTTCAAGTAGAGTAAGGCACTCCTCTAATGGTGAGGTGTCAGGAAGGAGTTAGATGGCAAGGCGGAGTGATGGAATTTGGCACTCAATGGGGAGTACCCATTCAATACTATGGACCAAGTGGAATGGGGTGAAGCTGATGGCGGTCTTCATGGACATGCAGTAGGCCCAAAGGCTGGAAAATAGCATGTGGTTCCAGTTGTTTTCATGGTTTCTAACCATCCACTAGAGCATGGTCTTGATAATTTTGTTGACTTCTTCAACTTTCCCATTTCCATGAGGATAGTATGAGGATGAGTACTGGTGCTCAAAATTCAACATGGTTGAAAGTTCTGTCCAAACAACATCTTCAAAATGTTTACTATGGTCAGAGACTATCTGTTGGGGAACACCAAATCATGAAATGACATGGTTAAAGAAAAATTGCATTGTCTTGTCATCTTTGCAATTGAATGTGGGCATGGCCTTGGCCCACTTAGTGAATTAATCAACAACTATAATAATGTATTTATGTCTGCTAGCCGAGGTAGGAGTGATTGTCATGAAATTGATCGCCCACTTGCAGAAGGGACCGACTATGACTACGAGATGCAGAGGCATGGGGGAAGTCCTTGCTTTTGGGGAAAAGAGTTGTTTGAATTCCTCGATGGAATCACAGAAAATGGAAGGACAAAAATATCCAGGTTAGAGAACCTTTTGGGAGGTTTCCATATCAGAAAGGTGGTCGCTGCAAGCTCCTCTATGGCAGTCATTAAGGACTTGGTCAGCCTCATCATGGGTGAGGCAACGACGTAATTTTTAGAAAACATGACCATAGAAAAATAACAAATATACAGTTAAATCATTAATCAAGATGCAAAACAAATTAAAAAAATTACAGAGAGACTTAAAGATAACATGGTTCACCCAAACAATGGGATACATCCACAAATAAATTTCCAGTCCTTCTATTACAATCCAAAAAGGTTAAGGGATATGACCTGCAGCAAAACCATTCCACTTCCTCTTCATGCTCTCACAACATCTCTCACACAATCACAGAGATTGTTTAAAATTCTATATATACCATACATAGCCGTGTTACAATTCTATATATACCATACACAACTTTGTTACAATGCTTTCTTTAATAGGGGAAAAAAACATGGGAAAATACTATGGTTAACCCAGTACCATGGGTCCGAAAAACTGTTGGCCAACAGACATCCCAAAAAAATTTCTAGCGGGATTCGCCTTTGAACCCCAAGGAAGGGGGAATGAGTGTACAGTACAATTAGGATACAAACACGACTAAATAATATATGTATCTGGAAGATCAGGATCCACAACCAATAATCTCCCAGTTAGAGACTGATCACAAGAACTCCACCAATTTTGCATTTTCTGGACTATGCTCTGGACCTTGGACTTGGAAAATTTCTTATTTTGACCTTCATGCTTGAAGGCCAATAGAAACCAAGCAGGAACTCAGTTTCTCTCTGGTTACTTTCTTTTTCAACATGTCTGCATGATTCTAGCTAGTATGTATCTTTTCCAGTTTTAACAAATCTTCATCTAGAATAGATCTTATGAAGTGGTACTTGAGTTGTATATGTTTAGTATTTGAATGAAAGGATGAGTTCTTTGCAAGATGAATGGAACTCTGGCTGTCACTGTACATCCTACTATTCTCCTATCTTACCCAATTCCTCCATGAACCTCTGCAACCAAATCATCTTTTTACTAACCTCTGTAGAAGCAACATACTCTACTTCTATAGTTGAAAGTGCAACAACCCGTTGCAGTTTTGAAATATAGCTTACTGTTGTTCCACCCACATTAAACACATACTCTATGGTTCTCCTCGTACTGTCTTTATCACTAGCCATATCTGAATCAACATATCCCTGCAGAACAGTGTCTGAACCTCCAAAACATAATGGCTAAGAAGTGGTACCTCTCAAATACCTGAGAATCCACTGTACTACTTTCCAATGCTCTTTACCTGGATTATTCATATACCTACTCACAACTCCCACTGCATGTGTAATACTTGGTATTGTGCACACCATGGCATACATCAAGCTTCCAATCATTGATGAATAGGGAATCTGGGACATGTAATCCATCTCTTCTTGTGTCTCTGGACACATCTCCTTACTTAGTTTGAAATGGATGGATAAAGGTGTACTAACTGGTTTTGCATTCTGCATTCTAAACCTATGCAACACCTTTTCTATGTACTCATCTTGAGACAATGTCAATTTGTGATTTTTTCAGTCTCTTGTAATTCTCATACCATGGATTTTCTATGCAGCACCCAAATCATTCATCTCAAATGATTTAGCTAGTTTTCTTTTGAGCAAATTTATATATTGCATGTTAGACGCTACAACAATCATGTCATCCACATACAATAACAAGATAATATATCTTCCATTATATAACCTCTTGAAATAAACACAGTGGTCAGAATGACATCTATCATAACCTTGTTATGTCATAAACTTACCAAATTTTAAATACCACTGCCTTAGATCTTGCTTCAGGCCATAGAAGTTCTTCTTCAGCTTGCAAACCAAATTCCTCTTCCCTTTGACCTCATAACCCGGTGGTTGCTGCATAGAAATATCTTCCTCCAAATTTCCATGGAGAAAGGTTGTTTTTACATCTAACTGTTCAAGATGCAAATATTCTACCACCACTAGACTTAAAATAGTTCTAATTGAAGTCATTTTAACAACAAGAGAAAATATTTCATCAACATCTATACCTTTCTTTTGTGCAAACCCCTTTACAACAAGTCTATCCTTGTACTACTTCTTGCCTCCATCTTCTTCCTTCAACTTGTAAACCCATTTATTCTGCAATGTCATTTTTCCTATAGGCAATTGAACCAAATCCCAAGTCTAGTTTCTTACCAATGAGTCCATCTCCTCATTCATGCCTTGCTCCCACTTCTTTCTAGTTTCTACCTGCATTGCCTCTTCATAACATTCTGGTTCACTAGAATTAGTCATCAATAAATAATATAGTGAAGGAGAGAATCATTCATGGGGTCTACTTAACCTGGTATATTTTCTTACAGTTGTAGGAGTTTCAGGTACCTGTTGTTGTTCTTGGTTTTCTGGTGCCTTCAGAACTTCATCTTCTTTGATTTCATCAAGCACTTTGTACTTTGTGTTTTCCTTTTCCACTTTATTTCCCTGCAACTAATATTTGTACATGACCTTTTCATTAAATACTACATCTCTACTCCTAATGATTTTTCATAATCCCACAAACGATAACCAAAATCATCAAACCCATATCCAATAAAGGTACATTTCTTGGATTTAGTGTCAAGCTTTGTTCTATCATCTTTATCAATATGGACAAATGCTTCGCAACCAAATGTTCTTAGAAATTAGTATTTTACTTGTTTACCTATCCATGCCTCCTCTGGAGTCCCACCATCCAAAGCACTTGAAGACCCTTGGTTTATTAAATAAACAACAGTGTTTATAGCATCAGCCCAAAACTATAAAAAAAACCATGCATTCAATATCGTACGCCTTCCATGCTCCATGATTGTTCTATTCATCTTTTCTTACACACAATTTTCTTGTGGTGTTCCAGGGACTGTCTTCTCTTTGTGAATCCCATTGTGTGAACAGTAACTGTCAAACTCCTTGCTGTAGTATTCACCTCCATTATTAGATCTGAGACATTTCAACCTTTTTCCTGTCTCATTCTCATCCAAATCTTTCCACTTCTTAAAAGTATCAAACACATCATATTTCTGTCTAATTCAATAAACCAAAGTTTTTATAGTTGCATCATCAATAAAAGTAACATAATAATGAGAGCCACCAAGATATTGTACCTGAGATGGTCCCCATACATCTGTATGGACAAGCTCTAAGTTTTCACTCTTATTTTGTTTCCCAACACTAAGAAAACTAACTCTCTTATGTTTTCCATAAACATAGTTCTCACAAAATTCCAAACTTACCTGCTTCAGATCTGGAAGCAGTTTCATTGAGTGGAGAATATGCATCTCCTTCTAACTCATGTGGCCAAGCCTATGATGCCACAACATCACACCTATTTCTGTGGAAGCTACAGAGATAGAATAATCATTATTATGAGTACAAAAATATAATGTACCTATCCTATCTCCTTTTGTTATTACCATTGATCCTTTAGTGACCTTCCACTACATTTATCCAAACGTAGACAAACAACCTACATCTCCCAACTATCCTATTGAGATCAAATTTCTTTTCATAACAGGAATGTGCCTGACATCTTTTAGCAGCCAATCATTTCCATTATTTAACTTAATCCGTACCTTACCATTTCCAATAATTTTACAAGGTTCATCATCCCCCAATAACACATGCCCAAAATCACCTTGAAGATAATCATGAAATAATTTCCTATGGGGCGTAGCATGAAATGAATCCCCTAAATCTACTACCCAATAATCACTAGTATTATCTAATGCAAGAATCAAAGCATCTTGTAACACATCACCTAGTACATTCTCTTCCTGATTAGTCTCTTGTTGCCTCTCACCTTTCTTCTTTGGTTCTCTACAGTCTTTCTTCATATGTCCTTTCTTACCACAATTGCAACACTCTATTTTTCCGAATATGGACTTGGATCTTCCCTTTTTATACTTGCCGCAATTTCTTGGTCTCCTTCCTCTCTCATTTTGTCTCCCACTTCTCTCCATGGTCAGCACATTACCTGATGTCTCACCTGTTCTTTTTATTCGCATTTCCTTGGTAAGAATAACACCAACAACATCATCAAACTTAAGAGTGTTTGAACTAGGGACATAGTTACTTACATCCATGACCAAGCTATTCCATATTTCTGGCAATGAGCACAATATTAGAAGAGCCCTAGCCTCATCATAAAAGTTCATGTTTACAGAACTTAACTGACTGGTAAGTGTATTAAACTCATTTAAATGATCGGCAACAGATACACCTTTCGACATATTAATATTAAATAAATGTTTCATTAAAAATACATTGTTAGAATCCAAGGGTTTTTCATAGAGCTTACCCTATGAGCTCATCATGCCCTCTGTTGTTTTTTCTTTAGAAACATTGAAAGCCATTGACGAAGCTAGGAACAGTCGTATTGTGGGCCAGTGCCTTTCTGTCAATAACCTCACATTCTTCATCCTTCATAGCCACCGACATTTTTTTCTTTTCCTCCCAATGACAGGTATAGATCCTTCTAGTCCAGACAATCCTCCATTTTCATCTTCCATAATTGATAGTTTTGGCTGTTAAATTTCTTGACCCTAAACTTTCCCTCTTCTTCCATTTCTCCCACTCGAACCAAGAACCATTCTTTCCTGTGAGTTTACCAGCCAAATAGACCTTTCGGCTCTGATACCAATTGTTAGAAAATAGGACCGCAGAGAAATAACAGATATACAATTAAATCATTAAACAAGATGAAAAATACATTAAACACATTACAAAGAGACATAGATATAACATGGTTCACCCAAACGATGGGTGACATCCACAAAGAAATTTCCATTCCTTTTATTACAATCCAGAAATATGGAGGGGTACAACCTGCAGCAAAACCGTTGCACTTCCTCTTCACTCTCTCACACAATCACAGAGATTGTTTACAATGCTATATATACCATACACAGCCATGTTACAATGCTTTCTTTTATAGGGGAAAAATACCATGGGAAAATACTATGGTTAACCCAATACCATGGGTCTGCAATACTATTGGCCAACAAATATCACAACCCCATGGTAAGGGGAACGAGTGTACAGTACACTTGGGGTACAAACACGATTGAATAATATCTCTAGATCTGGAAGATCAGGATCCACAACCAACAATAATATGGTGTCAATGCCCCGACGGTAGAAAACATATCCAATGAGGAGATGACGAGCATCTTGGTGTCAGATGTGTCTTCTCGACTTAAGTGAGCCACGAATTTCTCTGTGCAGAGGTACAGGATGCCCCCATACCATGGGTCTTTAGTGGAGATGAAAAACAAGTGCTCGTCTGATAGGTCTATCGATATGAGTGGTAATGTGGATGAAGGAGGTAGATCTGTCATAAGTGCAGCTAATGCCAATGCTTTAGGGCTCTTGGGTGCAACTAATTCAAATTCAAACTCCTGGAGGATGACAATAGACTTGGCAGTGCAACCTTGGAGGAGGTGATAGCTCAAGAGGTACCACATAGGGTTGGAATCAACTACAACTCGAGTATGACTCAAAATGATGTAGTAGTGCAGTTTTTAGATGGAGAATACGATGGTGAGTGCCATCTTTTCTTTATGCGAATAACGAAAATGGGGATCGGTTAGCTTCTGGCTAACGTAATAGATTATGTGCTCCAAGCATCATCCTCTTGGACCAAAACTCTAGGGATGTAATTTTCATATTTCGACACGTAGAGAATGAAATATTTATTGAAGTCAGGTGGAGACAACAATGGGTTGGAGGCTGAATCTTGTTTTAATTCATCGAAAGCATCTTCTTCCTGCTAATTCCAAACAAAAAAGATGTTGGTACAAAGCAGTCATAGGAAAAAATGGACTTTCATTTCATATTCCGTGATGAAATGGAGAAGGAAATTGGCCTTGCCTTGGAGACTCTACAGCTTTCGTAGAGTATGCAGGGAGGGGAGGGATAGAATGGCTTTGAATTTGAGAGGGTCAAATGCAATCCCATTGTAGGAAACAATGAACCCAAGAGACCAACCAACTGGGACACAAAATACACACTTGAGAGGGTTCAAGTGGACTTTGTACTTGCGACACATTAAGAAAACTTGGCGTAAGTCATCTATGTGATGCGAAAGCTTCGGTGAGTGAGTTATAAGGTCATCTAGTTAGAATAGGATGATGTGACTGAGGTCATGAAAAAAAAAAGTCATTTCTCGCTGGAAGGTGGCTCCAGATTTTTTTAACGAAATAGCATGACTCGGTATGAAAACGTGCCCCAGGGCGTTGTGAACGCAGTTTTGTAGCGATATTCCTTTCGGATCTCAATTTGGTTGTATCCAAAGGAACTATCCATGAAAGAAAAGAATTCATGTCCGGTGTACGCGTCGATGATTTTATCAATGAATGGGGTCAGGAAGTTTTCTTTGGGACAAGCCAAATTCAAATCACAAAAATCCGTACAGATGTGGATGGTATCTTGTTTTTTGTTTACTGGAACAGGATTTGAAACCCAAGTGGTGTATGCGATGGGATAGATGAAACTGGTTGCACGCAATTTCTCAATTTCAGCTTTGATCGCAGTAGCTTTGGTAGGATGGATGGGCCATTGCTTTTGGAAAATGAGCGCCACACCAGGCCATGTGTTGATGTGGTGCTCAATGATGGATGGATCCAATCCTGGGATCTTGGTGTTAGACCAAGCGAAGATGTCACAAAACTCTTGAAAAATTGCTTTGTAGGAAGCAACTTCTTCAGAGGAGCATGATTCCCCCAGCGTGATCTCTTTGACGATCTCAAGGTTGGTTGAGATGTTAACCTTGATGGTAGGAGAAATATTGGCCATGTTCCCCTATTCAAAAATGTTAGGTGGTGGAATGGGGAGCGAGATAAATGTTGGATATAATTAGTCACTGGGTGGACAACTTTCATACCATTCCTTAACTCAAATCCAACACTTGCTCTCATCCCATTATTTGTACTAGGTACAACTACCATTAGCATAATCAGAACAAGCACTACAAGGAGTTCCAATAGCATCCCCAGTAGTTGAATTTTAAATGCAACTAGTAATCAAAGAACATGTTTCTTAGGGGTGGGAAACCGACCCATATAATTTACTAGGATAAGTTGGACTTCATCTAGTTAACCTTACCATGGAGGAAGTCCTTTGCTTCTACTGAAAAATGGTTTGATGAAGAAAGAGGTTCTTCAGGGATGAAGAATGAGTGGTGGTTCATATTTTCCTATGGGTATTCAAGAGCTGACAGAGCTTCCAGGATCTCCTTGTCATTGAAACAACAGTTGGATAGATCTGGCAAGTCATCTATGGTTGTGGAGACGAGTGGGCTGGTGGAGATGGAAATCATGTAGATGGTGTTGGTGTTTGTGGAGCAAATTGGTGGGTGAACTTCCTCAATGAAAGTGATGACTGATTCATGAGAGTGTTTCTAAAGGGCTTGAAGGACAGCTTGATACTTGGCTAATTCTGAGAAATGGTGAGAATAATGGCCGTACAATCCATAAATTGTGCATGCATGGTTTGTCCTTAAGGACTTGTTTTTGGCTGCTGGTGGAGTTGGGACATCGACTACCAAAAGGTCATCCGTTGTATCCATGGCATCTATGTGTGCACAAGATTGGTATCTTTGGGAAGTTTGGGCTTGGATGACCATGGAAATCAAACAATGCGTAAGTTGGATTCAGATGAGGTTCAGTTGTTGCTTTGACATTTTCTCCCTTATACCTCTTTAGAAGAGGTGGGGTTGATGCAGGAATGGAAGGAGGTTTTTGTGGACCAGGAGGAGGGAGTGACTCAACTGCAATGGTTTGAACAGGAGTCAACAAAACCTAGGGAATTAGAGGTTGGGTAGGTGGTTTGAGGTACCACACAGGAATCCCCAACATAAAATTGGGTAAGTTTAAAGTAGCCATCACAGGCTTACTCATGATGTCGGATGGTGGGAAAAGAAAGGGAATTGTATGGAATGGGAGAGAGGCCCAATAATTTCCTAGTGATTGTATTGGAGGCTACAACTATGGTTGGGTTTGTAGTTGGGGTTGGGGTTTGGGTGGAACGGTGCTGGATGAGAGCATGCACAAATATGTAGTGTCATTTGACTCTTGTGGAGGAGGTAATGAAGGGAAGGATGTTTTCATAGATGTGTCAATGAACAATATCTGGGCTATGGTTGACAAGGAAGGGATGGATACATTGTTGATGGTGGTGTTGACGGTAGGGATGACATGGTCAAGTGTGGTCAGCCTCTACGAGTCATAGTAAGTTAATTGGTCTACTGTTTTGATCTTCCCTTCATGCAGAAACATCATAAGTTGAAAGACGGTGGATGCCCCAACTCTCATTGCATACATGTAACTACATCCGAGTAGGAGGTTGTAATCAAGATAAGCATTGACAACATATATGTCGATTAGGACTATTTTACCATACAATGATATAGGAACATTCATAAGAATTCTTTGGGCCTTTGTTGCATGACCATCATAGGCATGAAGGGAAGTGGTGGATGGTTGGAGGGTAGGGGACCCTAGTTTCTACCAAACAAACGTCAACATAATGCAGGTGGAGGCCCCTTCATCAATGATACCTCCATGTAAGAGCAAATTCCAAATTGAGACCAGAATATGTAAGGCAAGGGTGGATGGCATTCTTGGTTCTTATTGATCCAAATTAAACATGATCAATCTGTAATCAGAGGGATCCACGACACCTAGTGCAGATAGCAACGCTTTCTGCTGTGGTGAGAAATTTTCAAGTACTTCTAGAGAATACATGGTTGTAGGTGATTGGGCCAATTCATCAACTATGTTGTAATTCAAAGTGGCTCTAGTTGTGGCATTGTTGGTGATACGCCACATTGGACGTCGTGGACCTCTAGCTGCTCCATTAGTGGGGGGTGGAGGCAGGTGAAGGGGTATGTTTTTTTGTGTTGGAGGAGGATGTCACCAATGGGTTAGTGGTTTCCATTATGGACCATTATTGGTTGTAACTAGTCTAGAGGTTTACCTCCTCCATTGACAGAGTCACCGGGTGATGGATACCTATCTCTATAGGTGCGGTCACAACGGGAGCTACGGGGGGAAGGGTGCGGTTTCTACCAATCCTTGGAGTGGTAACGGGTTTTGGAGCACCATAGGTGGAGGAATTGGTGTTATTGGATTGGGTTGAGCCTGAGCTCTTGCATTGGTACCATGTTGACTTCATCCTAGTAAAATTGTTTGGCGCGATTCATGTGAGGGAATTCATGAGCGTAGTGACTGTATACATTGCAGAATTTACACGGACGATTAGTTGGTAATGGAGTAGTTTGTCTTGGTTGATTAGGTTGTTGGGGTTTTTGAGATGGCGGGTTGGTGCCGTTGTTGTTAGGGGGATTCCACGGCCGGTCGCCTCTTTGTGTTTGGTTGTTACCACAGTTCCTTTCGTAGTTTTTCTTACCTTTCTCTTGTTGGTTATTGGGGGACGGTTGGTTGGGAAGATTTTTTGAGAAAAAATTTGACCCATGGATGTCGGTGTTGATCCCAAATTTGTTATCATTTTTGGTAGTTAAATTACTCATTTATACATATCTTTTGTTATTTTTTTGCATCTTTTGTGTCACACAGATCACTATTCATCCCCAGGTATGAATGTATTTAAGGTTTATGTAAAATTATTTTATTATTATAATTTTTACGAGTTTATTGATTAAAATTGACATTGTTTGAAGTGCATTTGATATATTAATTTATATGTATATTTGTTTGCATTTTATATAGTTTTTTTGGGATGAATTAACAACAAACATGAATTCAGCTAGCTATGCGCACAACATGTTCATCTCATCATCCAGCTCAATGTGCAATACTTGTTGGCAGCTTTTTAGATATTAAAATGATGTTATTTTAGACTTTAGTCCTTAGCTCACCAACAAACAGACATTGCATTCATCCTAGATATGCACATAACATATCCAACTCACGATCCAGCTCATCATTCAGTTCGTCAAACTAACCACGTGTTGTTGAAAACTGATTTCAGGCATTAAGATGTTGAAATAGTCTGCAAACTACCTATTTTCCACGTGTTTGGGTGATGGAGAAGCTCTCATTCTAGAAGAATCGCCATCACATTGCCTTTGCTCGACACCACACCAACAGTCCACGCGTTTGGATGATGAAATGATTCTTGTTCTAGAAGACTCGTCAGTGTGATTTATGTTGGCTAATACCACTCCACCATTCACGCTAACAAAGGAGCCTATGCGCTAGATCACGCAATGAAGAGAGCCGACACGTGAAGGAGAAGGAATAGTGTTGTGCATTGGATTTTGAATAGTTATACACCATAATGGTTGAATAAATTTAGAGAGCATTCGACCACTAAAGGGTCGAATTGTTCACCCCTATAAACATTGTATATAAACACCTCCATGCACAGAGCTAAAGTGTTGATCATTTCATTAGTTAAAGATTAAGTTTCTGAGAGGAACATTGTAACTCTGTTCCTTATTTTTAAAATAAGTTCTACATTTTGTTTTTTATGATTGCGTTTAAGTAAGCGTTAGCCAGGCACCACCCCTAATTGCTGAGAAGGACCCTCATCAACCAGAGGTTCATTCTTTTGTGTAATTTCATTTTCTTATTTCTATTGTAGCTAGTCTAGTTTGTTTTCATTAGATTGTTGTAAATGTTTATTTTATTTATTTCCTGTAATGCATTTTATTTCTGAAGATTAAATAGCTAGTTGCATGCATAGTTTTCTTTCAATTTGCTTTCAGCCATTTTATTTCCAGCTTTACTGTTCAGTTTATTTGCAAGTAGATAGAATAGATTGCTTTTTATCAAGTTAAGAATATATTCAATTCTTTTTATTTCCTTTCTGTTAATAAATTCATTCAAGTTAAAGTTTAGTATTGTTTCTTAATACGCAATGATTTATTTTTATGAATTTGTTTAAGTTTATTTCATTGTCGAATTTGATCAATAAGTAGGTTTATTTACTGGCTCTCTGCATTATATTTACATATGCAGCAATTCAGCTGAAGATTAGAATGATTTAGGTTATTTTCTGTTATTTTAATTGTGCAGACTCCCATTCGGACAGCCTATTTAAACTATCAATCAGTAACCCCTTTCATACATATAGTTCAGTCTGTCATTCAGCCCGTCGTTTATTTTTAGTGTTTTTAATGTGTTTTGAAATTGTTTTAAGTTCTGTTTCTTTAGTATTTGAAGTATTATTTGACTGTAATAGTTATATGATATTTATATTTAACATTAAAGTTAAAATTAGGTTCTTTTAGATTATTTATTAAAGTTTTATCCTTTTCCCTACCTCTTTTCACCTTGAGTATGTTTTAAGCTATGTTGTGTTTATTCTCTTAAGATTATTTCTGATTCCTTTTTGCTATTGTATTGTTTTGTGCTCATGCCTTTGGATCAATTTATCTGTTTGCATGTAAAACTTAGTATTAGAAGTGTTATTTTTATTAGTACTTTATATGTTGTTCCTTTTACATTGTGTGATTATTGAAAGAGACTTGTACGACAGAAATCAAAGATATTCCTATTAAGTTTTCTACTTGTTTCTTTTTATTAAGTTTTCTTTATTAAGTTTTCTCTTTGTTTTCTTTATTAAGTTTTCTACTTGCTTATAATTTAGGTCTTCCTTGCATCTTAGTTTCCCATTTGAAAAGTTAGTTATTGATAGTATCCTTTTCAATCTAAATTTATTTGCTTATATAAATTAAATTTTCAATTATTTAGTTTATTATTTTGTTCCGGTTCAATTACCTTAATAGTTGAATTATTAGGATTTTGACTTGGTTTTTCATTTTGAAAGATCTTTCGATCTTTTGTTTGTTAAAATATTTCCAGGTCACCATAGGAATCCCTATACCTTTGCATATATTTTGCGTCAACTATAAGCCTACCAACCTCAGTCGATAATTAAATATTAGTTGAATTAATATAGATGTTATAAACACCCAACATTTTGGTGTCGTTGTTGGGGAGTTGTTCTATAAGATAGAATAGATAGACTTCTTTTTGAAGCTTAGTAATCAGCTGGTGGTGTGGGAGCGGTAAGCCGAGAGGTAAGAACCTATGCATCTGTTATAACAAGTGCCCCCAAATCCAAAAATAGTAGTAGCATATGTTTTCTTTAGTTTAAATTTTTTTTCATGAGCAGACTTAAAAATCCTCAGGGTATATTTTTTAAGATAGAAAAATGTATTGAAATTCCTACTAAATTTTATAGGGGATGTAATACCCCAACCACTAACTCAACAGAAAGGTATCGAAAGATGCTTGTAGGAAGTAGTTCTAGCTTGAAACCTAAGGAGACTCTCTCAGGAGATCTTCCCAGGGAAGCCATAGAAGGAGAAGGAAACTTGGTAGGAGGCACTAAGGATCTCATTCCTAAGGAATTTCAAGAGGATCAACTACTAGGAACCTCTAACCCTCTACTAGTCTTGAATCCAAATAATATAACTTTTTCACTAGTAGGAGATCCGAATTTTGTTGATTTTGTTGATTTTAACCAAGTAAATCTCTCTTTGGAAAATACCCAGATCCATTTATCTCACAAATTGAAACATCCACGGTAGAACCTACTATCCCTATAGGATTCAATAAAAAACGGTTGATTAGAGGAATATATCTCCCGAAAAAGAACATTGGGACACCCCATTATCACCCTGAAAGGAGACTCCTAGGTATATTTACGTTAAAATCCATCCTATATGGAGAGAGAGGGAGAAAGTGAAGATCATGATGAAGTTAGAAATGATGAAGGAGAAGGGGAAAATCAAAATGAGGCTACCTTCGGGTTTCCTATTTTTGACACTATGCAGGATGTAACTATGAAAAACATCCTTCCTTCCTCCTTACCTAATTTCTATGGAAAAAGTACTGAGGACCTGGATACATTCTTGTTCAAGTTTGATATCCTTTGTAGGAGCTATAATTATCTACAAGATTCTCACAAACTAAAACTATTTCCCGTTACACTAAAATATTCCACCTTGAGATGGTTCATGGGATTAGGCGAATCCACTATCATGACTTGGGATGATATGAGAACCTCATTCTTGAAAAAATATCAAGAATAATGCAAACCTAAAGACTCTCAACATGATATATTCGAGATACAACAACTTGAAGATGAACTCCTGGAGAATTATCTCGAAAGGTTCGTTTATA
Organism: Pseudotsuga menziesii; assembly: GCA_001517045.1. NCBI lineage: Eukaryota > Viridiplantae > Streptophyta > Pinopsida > Pinales > Pinaceae > Pseudotsuga > Pseudotsuga menziesii. Next base: position 59,140 of record LPNX011117182.1, on the reverse strand, counting down.
CATTACATAAATCAAAATATAGTGACCTCCGAGAAGATGTAGTAGGTACACTTTTCATTAAAGGGATCTCTGAATATTTTTTATAAAGTATTAATCTCATGGAAGCTAGTGATATTTCTCATAAAACCTTTGCACAAATTGGTGAGATGTGTAAACATTATTCTAGAAGTAGGGGGAAAATTGTGAATTTTTTTTGAGAGCCTTATAGTAGAAATGTAAGAGGAAACATTCCTAGTTCAGGTGGAGTTACAACGGTAGAGTTAGGAAACCTATTGGAGAATTTCAAGACTGATATCTTAGGGGCAATGGATTATCAACTAGATTCTTTACAAGCCAAGAAAAGGAAGGATCAAGAACGAGCAACAATGAGCATTTTTTGTCCAAGATATAGGAACAAACATCCCCAAAGGGAATGTCCATTAAACAACATCTTCGTATGTCACATCTATACAAAAGAGCATCCAACAAATAACTCCCCATCCTTGCTTAGGTTGTAAGCCATCTATAAGAGTGGGGATGTAGCTGAAACATCTAAGAGGCCTCCTTGGAAACCTAGAGACCAACCAACATATCAGAACTTTCCACCACCACCTCCACTCTATTATCCTCCATATCAACCACCTCAACAATGGAACAATTCAAGTTGGTAGAATTGGCCTTTTTCAGTACCCTCCTCCTCAATTTCTACAACAACAATATTTGTCACAAGGGTGGAGAGGACAACCATATATTTAGTCACAACCTGTCCCTGCACCTAATCATCCTTATCCTTAGCATACAAAATATTTCCAGTAAATTTTGCCTCGATTTATACCTCCAATTCATTTCCTTACACAACAACCTCATCACTTTTAGAGTGCAAATCCTCCTCGATCGACATTATTAACTTCACAACCAATACCTAACCATAATAATAAATCAACTCAAGATCTTAACAACATTGAGTTGCAAACTCTTCCATCGTACCTTATTTCAATTGTACTTGTACATGAGATTCAATTACAATCTGGAAGAGTTGTGAATCACAAACCCAAGTCATCAGTCATCATTCATGAAGAAATTGAAGAATAAAAGGATTTAAATGAACCCATGAATGATTTAATTTTTGAGGATGTAAAAATTTAGAAGGTTCCAGTACACACCTATCCTCTGGAAGAAACTATTCAGGAGCAAAAAGTTCCTCCATTCCCGAAAATACGAGTGATAGAAAAACCTGGAGTTCATCTGGAGTATGAAATTTTGAATGAATTAAAGAATATCTGTGTCAAAATTCCTCTATTACAAGCTATCAAGGACATACCAATATATAGCAAGGTAATAAAGGAACTATGTATTAAATGCCCAGGGAAGAAGCAAAAGGACCCTCTCACAATTCATGTTATAGGAGAGATGTATGAATGTATGATAGTTCTGTCCCGGATTGCAAAATATACAAATCCAGGGGCCCCAGAAGTGACTATAACTATAAAGAACACTACCATAGAAAATACATTAATCGATTTAGGATCCTCCATCAAAATTATGACCACCGTAGTTTTAGAAGTTTTACAGTTAGGACAACTTCTCATACCTACCCCTTCCATCCTAAAACTAGCAGGCTGTACTACGGTAAAACCTACTGGAGTCCTAAATGACATTATCGTATCAGTAGCCTCAAGGGAATACCCTGTCGACTTTATGGTCATAGAATAAAAGGATCCTTCTAAAGGTAATCCTATCATCTTGGGAAGACCATGGTTAGCTACTGCAAATGATTTTATAGGATGCAGGGATGGAGAGATGACTATTTCCAATGGATTGTCTACACAAAGACTTATTTTATACCCCCCAGCAGAACCAATAACTGAAAATTCTTAGTGGTTAAAATTTTCTTTCGAGGAAGAGTACTTTGATGACCTCTCCCTTCCTAGTGATTTCTCCTGGCCACATCAGGAGTAGACCACTGAGAATGTATTAAACCAGTTTGTTTCTTCGACAACTTGTACATAATTTCCTCAATTTTTTGCTCAATTCAATCAAACTTTTGGAGACGAGTTTCAAGAGAATATGTCTCTCTCAATGTTGATGGATACACCTTGTGTCTTCATGATTGAAGAGCATATAGGACCCTATAACATACCTTGTGAGGTTGGCCCTAAGAAATTTCTACATATAAACGCAGGGTTTAGTGAAAACCAACAAGCACGACTGCTTAAAGTTCTTAAAAAACAAGTTGGAGCATTTGCATGGGAATACACTAATATGAAGGGTATATACCTTGACACTTGTATTCACCATATTTATATGGATCCAAACATTTCACCTGTAAGGAAGCCACAGAGGAGGATGAATCATGCTCTAAACTTATTAGAGGAAATTTGGGGTCTAAAATGGGCCTTATAAGAAAACGCACCAACAATAAATTTTGTGAGTTGGAATTCAAGAATCAATAGAATTTCAATAAAATGAGTCAACCATAATGGTTGAATTGACATATTTGTCATAAAGGAAAACTACTTTTTTGTTCATATTTTCGACATATCTCCCTGTGTTTTTACTCAAATTCTAAGTGGGAGAGCTCGTTGGATGCGGAATTTAATTACGCATCCAATGAGTACCCACACTGCATACTTTTGATGGACCCCACTACCCTAAAAACAATAAATACCTAAAAGAAATGATGATGATGTCATCATCACATTTTTTCAGGTATTTCTTGTTTTTAGGGTAGCGGGGTCCATCAAAAGTATGCATTGTGGGTACTCATTTGATGCAGAATTAAATTTTGCATCCAACGATCTCTCTCACTCAGAATTTGAGTTAAAACATAGGGAGATATGTCAAAAATATGAACACAAAAAGTAGTTTTTTTCATTCTTTCTCCAAAATTAATAACTATGATTTTATTATTTTAGCAATTATTTTATTCTTTTCCTTAGAAGGCCCATTTTAGACCCCAAATTTCCTCTAATGGGATATAGTAAAAGAAGAATTACGAAAAATCCTCATTGTTGGTTTCATATATCCTATATACGATAGTAAATGGGTGTCTCCTTCAGTAGTAGTCCCAAATAAATTCATAGGGAAATGGCGCATTTGCATTGATTTTAGGGAGCTAAACAAAGCCACACTTAAAGATTACTTTCCTTTACCTTTTATTGATCAAGTGTTAGATACCCTGTCAGGTAAACATTATTTTTCCTTTCTTGATGGATATAGTGGTTACAACCAGATTTTAATAGCACCTGAAGATCAAGATAAGACCACTTTTACATGCCCTTGGGGAACATACGCTTATAGAGTTTTTCCATTTGTCCTATGTAATGCACCTGCCACTTTTCAGCGAGTTGTCTTAGGAATTTTTTCTGATCTTATACATGACTGTGTGGAGGTATTTATGGATGATTTTATGGCCTATGGAAATACCTTTCAAGAAGCTCTTGACAACCTAGAGAAGGTCTTGATCCAATGTCAAGAAACGAATTTATCCCTTAGTCATGAAAAATGTAAAATGTTATTGACAAAATGTATAGTTTTAGGATACCATGTTTCCTCCCAAGGAATTAAGGTAGATCCTGCTAAGATTGAAGTAATTGTTGGCCTTCTCTCTCCAAAAAATCAAAAAGAGGTAAGAATATCTCTTGGTCATGCAAGCTATTACCGCCGCTTTATTGAAAATTTCACTAAAGTAGCTGCACCAATGTTTAAATGGCTTACAAAGGATGTAGAATTCAAGTGGTTAGAATCTTGTCAAACTTCTTTCGAAATTCTAAAAGATAAACTATTGGTGGCACCAATACTAAGGGGTCCCGATTGGTCCCTTCCTTTTCATATATCCATTGATGTCTCTGATACGGCCATAGGAGGAGTCCTCGGCCAAAAAGAGGGACAAGAACCTTATGCCATTTATTTATTAGCAAGAATTTGACTCCTGCTGAACTAAATTACACTGTTATTGAAAAAGAATTTTTGGCAGTAGTTTATTCTATTAATAAATTTTTCCATTACGACATGTTACGAAGTTTTTGTGCATACCGATGACTCTTCCATTATATTTCTAATCAATAAACCAATTACCAATGGTAGAGTGATCCAGTGGCTTCTTCTATTACAAGAATTTAACATCACCGTCATTGATCGACCTGGTAAAGAAAATCTAGTAGAAGATTTCCTTTCCCATATTAAACATGAGGACGATACTAAACTTGTTGAGGGCACTTTTTTTGATGAACATATATTTTTTGTGTCTATTCAAACCCCTTGGTTTGCAGATATTGCCAATTATTTAGTAACTAGGAAAATACCAAACCATTTGTCCCCACATGAGAAGCGTCGTATTATAGTTCAGAGTTCCAATTATTATTGGGTTGATAATGATCTCTTCCGCATTAGTCCAGATCTTATTATTCGACGATGTGTGCGGGAGGATGAAATGACAGACATCCTCCATGCATTCCATGATGGACCATGTGTAGGACATTTTTCTGATAAGAGGATGACATACAAAGTATTATATTCTGGGTATTATTGGCCAAGCATTTTTAAGGATGCTACCAAATATGTCAAAGGATGCAATAGTTTCCAAAGAATGGGTAGACCTACCTCATCTGATCAGATGCCCCTACAACCCCAAGTCATGATTGAACCATTTGAGAAATGGGTTCTTGATTTTGTAGGACCAATTTCTCCAATGTATCGTAAAAAGAAGTATATCCTGGATTGCACAAACTATGCCACCAAATCGATAGAGTCTAAACCTTTGTTTAGGGCTATAGAGAAATCAATTGTAGAATTTATATATGAAGAAATATTTCACCCGATTTGGTGTAGCTAGAGAAATTTTCAGAGAACAAGGTATTCAATTTACTTCTACATTAATGAAATAACTTACTACGAAATATGGCATCTGACATTGAAAATCATCACCTTATCAACCTCGGGCTAATGGTTAGGTAAAATCAACCAATAAAATATTAGAAGCCATTTTAACCAAAACCATTCACTTACATTATAAGGATTACGTAGATGGACTTCCAGAAGCCTTATGGGCCTATAGGATAACATGGAGAAACACTACCGGACATACCCCTATGAGTTTGTGTATGGAAAACAAGTCCTTTTACCTATTGAATTTCAAGTTAAGACCTTTCGTATGGAAGCACAATTAGGCATGGATTTGGATGAAGCACAGAAACAACGAATATTATAGATTAATGAGTTGGATGAGATTAGACAAGATGCACTCCAAAGAACCATGCTAATATAGAATGAACGAAAGACATGGCATGATAAATTTATTAAGAAAAAGAAATTTAATACTGAAGATTGGGCACTACTAGTCGACTCATGGTTTAAAAATTTCAAAGGAAAGTTAACTACCCGTTGGATAGGCCCATATGAAGTAGTTATAGGTTTTGACAATGGGTCAGTAGAAACTAAAACAATTGATGGCTCACAAATTTCCTTTGTAGTAAATGGACACTGAATTAGACTTTATCACCAACCGACATCTAAACATGATTTCATACAGAATGTTTTGTAGCAGAAGGAAATGAAATTAGTTGAAGGGGAAGCTATCCCTCCTCCTCCTGATCCTTAAAAAAATTATTTTGGCTTATCATCACTTGTATATATGTAAATATGTGTTTTCTTTTCTGAATAAATAAGAGTCATTTCTAACAGATTGTTTACAAGGGACTCTTTTTATTTTATAATGTTATATATGTTTTCATGAATAATTTGAATCATCTAACAATCAATTTTTCAGTTTGATTACAAGTACTTTATCTCTATAAGCAAGTCATGGAGTATTACTTGGAAAAGAGAAGTATGTTAAAAAACTCATCAGGTATCTTAACCTTTCTTGGGGTAATTTTGAAATTTGTAGCTTATAGTGAAAATTCAAAAAATACAATCTTTTGTATATCATTCTTAACCAGCTCTTGTATGATTCATATGGTTTTTTTTGGTATTTTGATTCAGAGATGTATATTTTATATTTTCTCTTTTGAACATTTGCTAGACAGACCTACTTTCATTATTATATTTGTCACAACCTCATCTAACACCTATGGATTACTAGTTCATCCTATACTTGTTATCAAAACTTGTCTCTCATGTATTTTGGTGATAACTCAAGAGTAAGTGGAATTTTTTTCTATGGGGAACATTACTTATCTTTTATGAAGAAGAGGGACAGTAAGGTTAAAGAACAACTTTAAGTTATTATTTTTTGACATCATTTATGGTTATGGCCATTATGAAATTACTTATAAGTTTATTTTACAAAATTGAATTATGTGTTTAGCAGGACCTAACACGCTCTAGTACCAATCAGATTCCATATATTTAAATATCATTATACAAGGAAAAACCGTCGGGGTATTGAACAGGCCTGCTGGCAGCAGGTCAATGTTAAGTGAAAATGTAAAAAACGGAAGCTCGATAAATGCAAATAAACCCATCGGGGTACTGAACAGACTCACTAGTAGCAGGACTATGCTTGCATCGTACCAAGGTAAACCCACTGGGGTACTGCAAAAAACTGCTGGAAGCAGGGAAATATCAAGTAATAGAGATCTGGTTAATGCACCACTATGCACATAGTTCATAAAACTAATAATATAAAGAATTTTTTTCAGAATTTATGAATAAACATGTCCCAGCCAATTGCTTATAATGTCATTTGAGAATGGCTGTAAGTTGGGATTGACCCTGGCCATCTTATTCAACAAATACCTAGGATGTCATTATCCTAGAAATGGCACTCATAGCTGTAAATCCCACACACTATGGGGTAAACTTGAAATATTTTGTGATGACAAGATATCTTTAAAATGAGGCATGGATGACTAGCTTTTCCTGTGGCATTCTTTTGGTTATATTATTATCATTCAAGTGGTCTTTCTAAGCACCATTATATTTTTCATTAATATACATATCTGAAGCATTTCCATTTTCTACTTAGTTTTTCTTTTTCTTAAAAAATAACAACAGCATGATAGAAATTTTTATTTTCTGGAACAATTAGTTCTTCTCTCTTGTATGGCTTGAGGACACACCATATCTTTGGTTTCGGGGAGGATTAGGAAAAATTAGACTGATTTTATTTTTCATTATTTATGACAGATCTATTTCTCTCTAACAAATGATATGTGTTTTCAAGATAATGTAAGCAATGGAACTTGGTTATAGCATGAAGCATATTTTTACAGTAAAATCAATATGGAGGACTATATGAAGGATCGAACGAAGGTCCAAATGAAATACCCATTAATGATCTAAATAAAACATTGTGATATTACAACACTTATGATTAGAATTTTCTAACAAAATCATGTTTTTTTGGCAAATAGTTTTTACCTCCATGTGGACGCTTTGACCTTAAAAGTTTTTAGTCATCATTTCACTGTTGGAAACCCTATCCTCTTACCCAATCATGCATGTAAACTATCAAATGATCGATATTCTTGTTAATCAAGGTTATTCAAAATGCGATTTATGCCTTCGTGTCATACGTTCAACCTGTCCAAAGTTTTACTTTTGAACCTGGTTGAACTAATTACAAAACTTATGAATTCATTCATTCATGCATATATTAGTTAATCGCATACGTCTCAAGGTTCACTATGATGGCGTGATCTCTTAAATAGGCCAAACTTCTTGCTATTACATTGTTTTTCATTTCCATTATTTCTGTAGAGTTGTTTCAGCCATTTTCTTCTTACACTCTCTACAAAAAGATATTATACCACAACTGTTGAACAATGCTGAATTGTTTTGAAGGCTGAGAGCTATTAAATCAAGAATGTTGAAGAACTCAACAAAGCCATTTAATTTTCATACAAATGTTTGAAATGAAAGACATGCTATTTTTAAAGCACAAGACAAAAGATTGAAGTTTAAATCACCTCCTTCATCTTCCAAGTCAGTGGCAGCTGCTAGCGCAGCTCTATCTTCATCCTAAGATATTTTCTTTTTTCTCAGTGGGACATGGCATTTCTCCAATTTGGGGGAATGTTGATCCCATATTTGTTATCATTTTTGGTAGTTAAATTACTCATTTAAACATATGTTTTGTTATCTTTTTGCATATTTTATGTGACACAGATCACTATTCAGCCCCAGGTATGACTGTATTTAAGGTTTATGTAAAATTATTTTATTATTACCATTTTACGATTTTATTGATTAAAATTGACATTGTTTAAAGCGCATTTGATATATTAATATATGTATATTTGTTTGCAGGTTATATAATATTTTTGGGACAAATTAAAAAAAAACACGTATTCAGCTAGCTATGTGCACAACATCTTTAGCTCATCATCCAGCTCACTGCGCGATACTCGTTGGCAAGTTTTCAGATATTAAAATGATTTTATTTTAGAGATTAGTCCTTAACACTCCAACAAACATACATTGAATTCATCCTAGATATGGGCATAGCATATCCAGCTCACGGTCCATCTCATCGTTCACTTTGTCAAACCAACTGCGCGTTGTTGAAAACTGATCTCAGGCATTAAGATGTTGAAACAGTCTGCAAACTACCTTATTTCCATGCGTTCGGGTGATGGAGAAGCTGTCGTTATAGAATACTCACCATCATGCTACCTCTACTCGACACTACACCAACATTCCATCGTTTGGATGATGAAACAATTCCTGTTCTAGAAGACTCGCCAACGTGATTTCTTTTGGATGATACCACTCCACCATTCACGCTAACGAAGGAGCCTATGCAATGCATCACGTGATGAAGAGATTCGACGCGTGAAGGAGAAGGAATGGTGTTGTACGTTGGAGTTTGATTAGTTAGACGCCATAATGGTTTACTAAATTTAGAGAGCAGTTGACCACTAAAGGGTTAAATTTCTCACCCCTGTAAACATTGTATATAAACACCTCCATCTGCAGAGCTAAAGAGTTCATCATTTAATTAGTTAAACAATCATTTTTTGGGAGGAACGTTGTAACTCTGTTCCTTATTTTTAATATAAGTTCAACATTTTTCATTTTATGATTGCGTTTGAGTAAGCGTCAGCTATGAACCACCTTTGATTGTTGAGAGGAACCCTCATCAACAAGAGGTTCATTCTTTTGTGTAATTTTATTTTCTTATTTCTATTGTAGATAGTCTAGTTTGTTTTCATTATATTACTGTAAATGTTTATTTCATTTATTTCCTATAATGAATTTTATTTCTGAAGATTAAATATCTAGTTGTGCGCATAGTTTGATTTCAATTTTCTTTCAACCATTTTATTTCCATCTTTACTGTTCACTTTATTTGCAAGTAGATAGAATAGACTGCTTTTTATCAAGTTAAGAAAAGATTCAATTCTATAATTTCCTTTCTATTAATAAATTAATTCAAATTAAAGTTCAGTATTGTTTCTTAATATGCAATGATTTCTTTTTATGAATTTGTTTAAGTTTATTTCACTGTTCAATTTGATCAATAAGTAGGTTTATTTACTGCCGCTGTGCATTAGATTTACATATGCACAAATTTAGCTGAAGATTATATCATTTAGGTTATTTTCTATTATTTTAATTATGCAGTCTGTCATTCAGACAACCTATTTAAACTATCATTCAGACACCCCTTTTAGAGCTACAGTTCAGTCTGTCATTTCATTTTCAGTGTTTTTAATGTGTTTTGAAATTGTTTTAAGTTCTGTTTCTTTAGTATTTGAAGTATGCTTTGAATGTAATAGTTAGATGGTAGTTCTATTTAACATTAAAGTTAAAATTAGTTTGTTTTATATTATTTATTAAAGTTTTATCCTTTTCCCTACCTCTTTTCACCATGAGCATGTTTTAAGCTATGTTGTGTTTTGTCTCTTAAGCTTATTTCTGATTCCTTTTTAATGTTGTGTTGTTTTGTGCTCACGCCTTTGGATTAATTTATCTGTTTGCATGTAAAAATTAGTATTATATGTGTTATTTTTATTAGTACTTTATAGGTTGTTTCTTTTACATTATGTGATTATTGAAAGAGACTTGTAGGACAGAAATCAAAGATATTCCTATTAAGTTATCTACCTGTTTCTTTTTATTAATTTTTCTTTATTAAGTTTCCTATTTGTTTTCTTTATTAAATTTTCTACTTTCTTATAAGTTAGGTCTTCCTTGCATCTTAGTTTCCCATTTGAAAATTTAGTTGTTGATAGTATCCTTTTCAGTCTAAATTTATTTTCTTATATAAATTAAATTATCAATTATTTAGTTTATTACTCTGTTTCGGTTCAATTATCTTAATAGTTGAATTCTTAGTAGTTTGACTTAGTTTTTCATTTTGAAAGATATTTCGATCTTTTCTTTGTTAAAATATTTCCACGACACCATAGGAATCCCTCTACCTTCACATATATTTTGTGTCAATTCTAAGCCTACCAACCCCTTTCGATTATTAAATATTAGGATAATTAATCCAGACGTTATAAACACCCAAAATTTGGCGCTGTTGTCAGGGAGTTGTTCTGTAAGTTAGAATAGATCAAATTATTTATGAAGATTAGTAATATGTTGGTGGCATGGGAGCGGTAAGACGAGAGGTAAGAACCTACACATCTGTTATAACAGGCACCCCCAAATATAGCAATAGTAGTAGCATAGGTTTTCTTTAGTTTAAAGTTTTTTCATGAGAAAACTTAGAGATCCTCAGGGTATATTTGTTAAGACAGGAAAACTTATTGAAATTCCTACTAACTTTTATAGGGGACGTAATACCTTAACCACTAACTCACCATAAAGGTATCGAAAGACGCCTGTAGGAAGTAGTTCTACCCTAAAACCTAAGGAGACTGTCTCCGGAGATCTTACTGGGGAAGCCATAGAAGGAGGAGGAACCTTTGCAGGAGGTCCTAAGGACCTCGTTCCCAAGGATGTTCAAGAGGATTAGCCACTAGGAACCTCTAACCCTCCACTGGTCTTGAATCAAAATAATACAACTTTTTCACTTGTAGGAGATCCGAATTTTGTTGACTTTGTTGATCCTTCCCATGTAAAATATTTTTTTGGAAACTCCATAGATCCAGTTATCTCACAAATTTAAACATCCACGATAGAACCTACTATCCCTCTAGGATTCAATAAAAACACGGTTGATCAGAGGAAGATCTCTCCTCAAAAAGAACGTTGGGACGCCCCATTATCACTAGGAAAGGAGCCTCCTAGGTATATTTACATTCAAAACCCATCCTATATGGACAGACAGGGAGAAAATGAATATCATGATGAAGTTATAAATGACAAAGGAGAAGGGGAAAATCGAACTGAGGCTACCTTTGGTTTTCCTATTTTTGACACTATGCAGGATGTAACTATGAAAAACATCCCTCCTTCATCCTTAGCTAATTTCTATGGAAAAAGTAATGAGGACCCAGATACATTCTGGTTCAAGTTTGATATCCTTTGTAAGAGCTATAATTATCTACAAGATGCTCACAAACTAAAACTCTTTCCCTCTACGCTAAAATATTATGCCTTGAGATGGTTCATGGGAATAGGCGAATCCACTATTAGGAATTGGGATGATATGAGAACCTCATTCTTGCAAAAATATCAAGAATAATGCAAACCTAAGGACTCTCAACATGATATATTCAAGATACAACAACTTGAAGATGAAATCCTGGAGGATTATCTCGAAAGGTTCATTTATACATTACATAAATCAAAATATAGTGACCTTCAAGAAGATGTAGTACATACACTTTTCCTTAAAGGGATCTTTGAATATTTGTTAGAAAGAATTAATCTCATAGCAGCTAGTGATATTTCTCATAAAACCTTTGCACAAATTGGTGAGATGTGTAAAAATAATTCTAGAAGTAGGGGGGAAGTTGAGAAAAACTTTTGAGAGCCTTATAGTAGAAATGTAAGAGGAAACATTCCTAGTTCAGGTGGAGTTACAAGGGTAGAGTTAGGAAACCTATTGGATAATTTCAAGACAGATATCTTAGGGGAAATGGGTTCTCAACTAGATTCTTTACAGGCCAAGAAAAGGTAGGATGAAGAACGAGCAACAATGAGTATTTTTTGTCCAAGATGTAGGACAAAACATCCCCAAAGAGAATGTCCATTAAACAACATCTTCGTATGTCACATCTGTACATAAGAGTATCCAATAGATAACTCCCCATCCTTTCTTGGGTTGCAAGCCATCTATAAGAGTGGGGATTTAGATAAAACATCTTGGAGGCCTCCTTGGAAACCTAAAGACCAACCAACATATCGGAATTTCCACCACCACCTCCACTCTATTATCCTCCATATCAACCACCTCAACAATGGAACAATTCAAGTTGGCAGAATTAGCCACCTTAGTACCCTCCTACTCAATTTCTGCGACAACAATATTTGTCACAAGGGTAGAGAGGACAACCATATATTTAGTCACAACCTGTCCTTGCACCTAATCATCCTTATCCTCATCATCAAATGAATTTTCGGCAAATTTCACCTCGATCTATACCTCCAATTCCTTTAATTAAACAACAACATCATCACTTTTAGAACACAAATCCTCCTTGACCGAAATTATTACCTGCATAACCAATTCCTAACCCTAATAATAAACCAACTCAAGCTCTTAACAGCATTGAGTTTCAAACTCTTCAATTGTACCTTATTTGAACTGTACCTGTACATGAGATTCAATTATGATATGGAAGATTTGTGAATGACAAACCCAAGTCGTTAGTCATCATTCATGAAGCAAATAAAGAAGAAGAGGATTCAAATGAACACGTGAATGATGTCATTTTGGAGGATGTAAACATTCTAAAGGTTCTAGTACACACCCGTCCTCCGCAAGAAACTATTCAAGAGCAAAGAGTTCCTCCATTCCCAGAAAGACTAGTGATAGAAAAACCTATAGTTCATCCGAAGTATGACATTTTGAATGAATTAAAGAATATCCGTGTCAAAATTCCTCTATTACAAGCTATCAAGGGCATACCAATCTATAGCAAGGTAATAACGAAACTATGCATTAAACTACCAGGGAAGAAGCAAAAGGACCCTCTCACAATTCATGTTATAGGAGAGATGTATGAATGTATGACAGATCAGTCTCGGATTACAAAATATACAAATCTAGGGGCCCAGGTAGTGACTCTAACTATAAACAAAACTGCCATAGAAAATACATTAATTTATTTAGGATCCGCCATCAACATGATAACCACCACATTTTTAGAATTTTTACAGTTAGGACAACTTCTCCAACCTACCCCTTCCATCCTAGAACTAGCAAACCGTACTACGGTAAAACCTGTTGGAGTCCTCGATGACATTATCGTATCAGTAGCCTCGTGGGAATACCCTGTCAACTTTATGGTTGTAGAATCAAAGCATCCTTCTAAATGACATCCTATCATCTTAGGAAGACCATGGTTAGCTACTGCAAATGGTTTTATAGGATGTAGGGATGGAGAGATCACTATTTTCAATGGGTTGTCTACACAGAGACTTATTTTATACCCCCGAGCACAACCAATAACTGAAAATTATTGGTGGATAAATTGTTCTTTCAGGGAAGAGGAATTTGATGACCTCTCCCTTCCTAGTGATTTCTCCTGGGCACTTCAGGAGCAGACCACTAAGAATGTATTAAACCAGTTTATTTCTTCAACAACTTGTATAGATTTTCCTCAGTCTTTTGCTTAATTCGATCAAATTTTTGGAGACAAGTTTCAAGAGAATATGGATATCTCAATGTTTATGGAGACACCTTGTGTTGTCATGAATGAAGAGAATACAGGATCCTATACCATACCTCGTGAGGTTGGCCATGAGAAATTTCTACATATAAAGACAAGGTTAAGTGAAAACCAACAACCGCAACTACTTAAAGTTCTTAAAAAACAAGCTGGAGAATTTGCATGGGAATACAATGATATGAAGGGTATACATCCTGACACTTGTATTCACCATATTTATATGGATCCAAACATTTCACCTATAAGGAAACCGTAGAGGAGGATGAATCCTACTCCAAAGGATATAGTAAAAGAAGAATTACAAAAACTCCTCAATTCTGGTTTCATCTATCCTATATACGATAGTAAATCGATGTCTCCTTTATTAGTAGTCCTAAATAAAGTCACATGGAAATGACACATTTGTGTTGATTTTAGGGAGATAAAAAAAGCCACACTTAAAGACTACGTTCCTTTACCTTTTATTGATCAAGTGTTAGATACCTTGTCAGGTAAACAATATTTTTCCTTTCTTGACAGATATAGTGGTTACAACCATATTTTAATAGAACCTCAATATCAAGATAAGACCACTTTTACATGCCATTGGGGAGCATACACGTCTTATAGATTTTTTCCATTTGGCCTATATAATGCACCTGCCACTTTTCAGCGAGCAGTCTTAGTAACTTTTTTTGATCTTATACATGATTGTGTTAAGGTATACATGGATGATTTTATGGCCTATGGCAATACCTTTCAATAATCTCTTGAAAACCTCGAGAAGGTCTTGATCTGATGTGAAGAAATGAATTTATCCCTTAGTCATGAAAAATGTAAAATGTTACTGACATAAGGTATTGTTTTAGGAAACCATGTTACCTCGAAGTAATTGTTGGCCTTCCCTCTACAAAAACTCAAAAAGAGGTAAGAAGCTCTCTTGGTCATGTAGGCTATTACCGCCGCTTTATTGAAAATTTCACTAAAATAGTTGCAACAATGTTTAAATTGTAGTGGATAGAATCTTGTCAAAATTCTTTTGAAATTATAAAAGCTAAACTATCGGTGGGACCAATACTCAAGCGTCCCGATTGGTCCCTTCCTTTTCATATATCCATCGATGCCTCTGATATGACCATAGGAGGACACAGGGACTTCACTTAGTGAACCTCTTACATAGCACGTGCGATCATGGGATATTAAAGAATGCCCTTAATTTCAAGAGATATTGGCCCAAACTCTTTTTGTTGAAACCCCCTCCCAATACTTAAAACTTCCTCCCCACCCCTTTTTATACCTCAACCCTTATAAACCACCCTACCCACCCCCACCTTAAACCCCTCATCCCCCCAATACCTGCAATATATTGGTTCAATTTTTTATAATTTTAAAACCCATAATATGAACTAATGTGATAGGATATTGGTCAACAAGTGAATCCCCCGTGTCGTGTAGGAGGAGTCCTTAGCCAAAAAGAGGGACAAGCACCTTATGCCATTTATTTTATTAGCAAGAATTTGAATCCCACCGAACTAAATTACACTGTTACTGAAAAATAATTTTTGGCAGTAGTTTATTCTATTAATAAATTTCACCATTACATTACAGGTTACAAAGTTTTTGTGCATACCAATCACTCTACCATTATATTTCTAATGAATAAACCAATTACCAATGGTAGAGTGACCTGGTGGATTCTTCTATTGCAATAATTTAACATCACCGTCATTGATCAACCTGGTAAAGAAAATCTAGTAGCAGATTTCCTTTCCCATATTCAACGTGAATATGGTACTAAACCTATTGACGACACTTTTCCTAATGAACATCTATTTTTTGTATCTATTCAAACCCCTTGGTTTGCAGATATTGCCAATTATATAGCAATTGGGAAAATACCAAACCACTTGTCCCCACACGAGAAGCATCGTATTATAGTTCAAAGTTCCAATTATTCTTGGGTTGATAATAATCTCTTCTGCACTGGTCCAGATCTTATTATTCTACGATGTGTGCAGGAGGATGAAATGAAAGACATCCTCCATGCATGCCATGATGGACCATGTGGAGGACATTTTTCTGATAAGAGTATGACATACAAAGTATTACATTTTGGTTATTATTGGCCAAGAATTTCTAAGGATGCTGCCAAATATGTCAAAGGATGCGATAGTTGCCATAGAATGGGTAGACCTACGTCATATGATCAGATGCCCCTACAACCCCAAGCCATGATTGAACCCTTTGAGAAATGGGCTCTTTATTTTGTAGGACTAATTTCTCCCATGTCTCATAAAAATAAGTATATCCTAGTTTGCACAGACTATGTCACCAAATGGGTAAAAGCTAAAGCTTTGTTTAGGGCTACAGAGAAATTAGTGGCAGAACTTATAGATGAATAAATATTTAACCAGTTTGGTGTACCCAGAGAAATTGTCACAGACCAAGGTACTCAATTTAATTGTAAATTAATGAAATAACTTACTATGAAATATGGAATCCGACATTGCAAATATTCACCTTATCACCCTCAGGCTAATGGTCAGGCATAATCAACCAATAAAGTATTAGAATACATTTTAACCAAAACCATTCACTTACATCATAAGTATTGGGCAGATAGACTCCGGGAGGCTTTATGGGCCTATAGGATAACATGGAGAAACACTACCAGACATACCCCCTATGAGTTAGTGTATGGAAAACAAGTCCTTTTACCTATCGAATTTCAAGTTAAAACCTTTCGTATGGCAGCACAATTAGGCATCGATTTGGATGAAGCACAAAAACAATGAATATTACAGATTAATGAGTTGGATGAGATTAGACAATATGCACTCCAAAGAACCATGCTAATATAGAATCAATGAAAGACATGGCATGATAAATTTATTAAGCAAAAGAAATTTAATACTAGAGATTGGGCACTACTATTCAACTCACGGTTTAAAAATTTCAAAGGAAAGTTAACTAGTCGTTGGATGGGCCCATATGAAGTAGTTACAACTTTTGACAATGGTTCAGTAGAAATTAAGTCAATTGATGGCTCACAAATTTCCTTTGTATTAAATGAACAGAAAATTAGACTTCATCACCAACCAACATTTAAATAGGATTTCATATGGAATGTTTTGTAGCAGAAGGAAATGGAATTAGTTGAAGGGGAAGCTCTCCCTCCTCCTCCTAATCCTTAAAAAAAGTATTTTGGGTTATCATCACTTGTATATATGTAAATATGTGTTTTCTTTTTTGAATAAATAAGAGTCATTTCTAACAGATTGTTTGCAAGGGAATATTTTTCTTTTATAATGTTATATATGTTTTCATGAATAAATTGAATCATCTAATAAGCGATTTTGTAGTTTGATTACAAGTACTTTATCTCTATAAGAAACTCATGGAGTATTAATTGGAAAAGGGATGAATGTTAAAATACTCATCAGGTATCTTAACATTTCTTGTTGTACTTTTGAAATTTGCAGCTTAAAGTAAAAATTAAAAAAATACAATCCTCTCTATATCATTATTAACTAGCTCTTCTATGATTCATATGGTTTTTTTTTGGTATTTTGATTCAGACATGTATATTTCTAATTTTCTCTTTTGACCAGTTGCTTGGTAGACCTACTTTCGTTATTATATTTGTCACAATAACATCTTACACCTATAGATTACTAGTTCATCCTATACTTCTTATAAAAACTTGTCTCTCATCTATTTTGGTGACAACTCAAGAGTAATTGGAATTTTTGTCTATGGGGAACATTAATTATCTTTTATGAAGAAGAGGGATTGTAACGTTAAAGAACAGATTTAAGTTATTCTCGTTTGACATGATTTATGGTTAAGGCCATTACAAAATTACTTATAAGTTTATTTTACAGAATTGAATTATGTGTTTAGTAGGAATTAACATGCTCTAGTACCAATCGGCTTCCATATATTTAAATATCATTATACAAGGAAAACCTGCCGGGGTACTGAGCAGGCCTACTAGCAGCGAGTCAATGCTAAGTAAGAACTTAAAACACAAAATCTCGATAAATGAAAGTAAACCCATCGAGGTACTGAACAGGCTCATTGGCAGTGGGACTATGCTTGCATTGTACCAAGGTAAACCCGTCGGGGTACTATATAGGCCTACTGGCAGTGGGGAAATATCAAGTAATAGAGACATGGTTAATGCACCGGTATGCACATAGTTCGTAAAACAATGATAACATAAAGACATTTTTTTAGAGTTTATGAATATACATGTCACAGCCAATTTCTTATAATGTCATTAGAGAATGGTTGTAAGTTGGGCTTGACTGTGTCCATATAATTCAAAAAATACCTAGGATGTCATTATCCTAGAAATGGGATAGCTGTAAATCTCACACACTCTGGGGTTAATTTAAAATATTTTGTGATGACAAGATATCTTTAAAATGAGGCAGGGGTGACTAGCTTTTTCTGTGGCATTCTTTTGGTTATATTATTATCATTCAAGTGGTCTTTATAAGTACTGCTATATTATTCATGAATATACATATTTGAATCATTTCCATTTTCTACTTAGTTTTTCTTTTTCTTAAAAAATAACATTAGCATGATAGATTTTTTTCTTTTCTTTTCTGGAACAATTAATTCTTCTCTCTTGTATGGCTTGAGGACACACCACATCTTTGGTTTGGGGGAGGATTGGGAAAAATTAGACTATTTTTATTTTTCATTATTTATGACAGGTCTATTTATCGCTAACAAATGATAAGTGTTTTCAGGATAATGTAAGCAGTGGAACTTGGTTATAGCATGAAGCATATTTTTATAGAAAAATCAATATGGAGGACTATATGAAGGATTGAATGAAGGTCCAAATGAAATACCAAATAATGATCTGAATAAGACATTGTGATATTACAGCACTTAGGATTAAAATTTGCTAGCCAAATTTTCTTTTTTTGGAAAATAGTTTTTACCTCCATGTGGATGCCTTGACCTTAAAAGTTTTTAGTCATAATTTCACTGTTGGAAACCCTATCCTCTTACCCAATCATGCATGTAAAGTATCAAATGACCAATCTTCTTATTAATCAAGGTTATTGAAAATGTGATTTATGCTTCTGTGTCATACGTTCAACATATCCAAAGTTTTACTACCGACATGGTTGAACTAATTACAAACCTTATGAATTCATTCATTCATGCATATATTCGTTAATTGGATACGTCTCAAGGTTCGCTATGATAGAATGATATATTAAATAGACCGAACTTCTTGCTATTAAATTGTTTTTTATTTCCATTATTTCTGTAGATCTGTTTCAGCCATTTTCTTCTTACACTCTCTACAAAAAGATCCTATATCACAACTATTGAACAATGCCGAACTGTTTTGAACCTGAGAGCTATTAAATCAAGAATGTTGAAGAACTCAACAAATCCATTTAATTTTCATACAAACGTTTGGCATGAAATACATGTTATTTTTAAAGCACAAGCCAAAAGATTAAAGTTTAAATCACCTCCTTCATCTGCCAAGTCGAAGGCAGCTTCTAGCACATCTTTGCCTTCTTCCTAAGTTATTTTTGTTTTTGCTAAGTGGGACCTGGTATTTCTACGATTTGGGGGAATGTTGATCCCAGATTTGTTATCATTTTTTGCAGTTAAATTACTCATTTAAACATATGTGTTGTTATCTTTTGCATATTTTATGTCACGCAGATCACTATTCAGCCCAGGTATGAATGTATTTAAGG
Source organism: Pseudotsuga menziesii (assembly GCA_001517045.1). Taxonomy (NCBI): domain Eukaryota; kingdom Viridiplantae; phylum Streptophyta; class Pinopsida; order Pinales; family Pinaceae; genus Pseudotsuga; species Pseudotsuga menziesii. The sequence goes on along the minus strand of LPNX011117182.1, from coordinate 39,708 downwards.
TTTACGCAAAATCCTTTTATTATTATCATTTTACGATTTTATTGATTAAAAATGACATTGTTTGAAGCGCATTTGATATATTAATTTATATGTATATTTGTTTCCAGGTTATATAGTATTTTTGGGATGAATTAACAACAACCACGCATTGATTTAGATATGCGCACATCATGTTCAGTTCATCATCCAACTCACTGCCCGATACTCGTTGGCAAGTTTTCAGATATTAAAATGATAGTATTTCAAACCTTACTCCTTAGCGCACCAGTAAACAAACATTGCATTCATCCTAGATATTCCCATAGCATTTACGGCTCACGGTCTAGCTCATCATTCAGTTCGTCGAACCAACCATGCGCTGTTGAAAATCGATTTTAGGCATTAAGATGTTGAAACAGTCTGCAAACTACCTGTTGTCCACACATTTGGGTTATGGAGAAGCTCCCTCTCTAGAAGACTCGCCATCACGATGCCTTTGCTCGACACCACACCAACATTCCATGCATTTGGATGATGAAATGATTCCTATTCTAGAAGACTCATGAACGTGCTTTCTTTTGGTTGATACCACTCCACCATTCATGCTAACGAAGGAGCCTGTGCGCTACATCACGCAATGAAGAGAGCCAATGCGCGAAGGAGAAGGAATGGTGATGTGCGTTGGAGTTTGATTAGTTATACACCATAATGGCTGACTAAATTTAGAGAGCATTCAACCACTAAAGGGTCAAATTTCTCACCCTGTAAACATTGTATATAAACACCTCCATGCACAGAGTTGAAGAGTTGATCATTTAATTAGTTAAACATTCAGTTTTTTAGAGGAACGTTGTAACACTATTCCTTATTTTTAATATAAGTTTGACATTTTTGTGTTTATGATTGCGTTCGAGTAAGCATTAGCAAGGCACCACCTCTGATTTTTGAGAGTGCCCCTCATCAACCAGAGGTTCATTCTTTTGTGTAATTTCATTTTTTCTTTCTGTTGTAGCTAGTCTAGTTTTTTTTCATTAGATTGATGTAAATGTTTATTTCATTTATTTCTTGTAATGCATTTTATTTCTGAATATTAAATAGCTAGTTGTGCGCATAGTTTTCTTTCAATTTGCTTTCAGCCATTTTATTTCTAGCTTTACTGTTCAGTTTATTTGCAAGTAGATAGAATAGAATGTTTTTTATCAAGTTAAGAATAGATTCAATTCTGTTTATTTCCTTTTTGTTAATAAATTCATTCAAGATAAAGTTCAGTATTGTTTCTTAATACGCAGTTATTTCTTTTTATGATTTTTTTTAATTTTATTTCACTGTCGAATTTGATCAATGAGTAGGCTTATTTATTGCCTCTTTGCATTAGATTTACGTATGCACAAATTCAACTAAAGATTAGATCATTTAGGTTATTTTATGCTATTTTAATTGTGTAGACTATCATTCGGACAGCCTGTTTAAGCTGTCATTTAGTCACCCCTTTCAGACCTACAGTTCGGTCTGTCATTCAGCCCATCATTTCGTTTTTAGTGTTAATGTGTTTTGAAATTGTTTTAAGTTTAGTTTCTTAAGTATTTGAAGTATGATTTGACTATAATAGTTAGATGATAGTTCTATTTGACATTAAAGTTAAAATTAGGTTGTTTTAGATTATTTATTAAAGTTTTATCATTTTCCCTACCTTATTTCACCTTGAGCATGTTTTAAGCTATGTTGTGTTTTGTCTCTTAAGCTTATTTATGATTCGTTTTTACTGTTGTATTGTTTTGTGCTCATGCCTTTGTATTAATTTATCCATTGCATGTAAAACTTAGTATTAGATGCGCTATTTTTATTAGTACTTTATACGTTGTTCCTTTTACATTGTGTGATTATTGAAAGAGACTTGTAGGACATAATTCAAAGATATTCCTATTAAGTTTTCTACTTGTTTCTTTTTATTAAGTTTTATTTATTAAGTTTTCTATTTGTTTTCTTTATTAATTTTTCTACTTGCTTATAAGTTAGGTCTTCCTTGCATATTAGTTTCCATTTGAAAAGTTAGTTGTTGATAGTATCCTTTTTAGTCTAAAGTTATTTGCTTATATAATTAAATTATCAATTATTTAGTTTATAATTCGGTTTCGGTTCAATTACCTTAATAGTTGAATTCTTAGGAGTTTGACTCGGTTTTTCATTTTGAAAGATATTTCGATCTTTTGTTTGTTAAAATATTTCCTTGACACCATAGGAATCCCTCTACCTTCGCATATATTTTGTGTCAACTCTAAGCCTACCAACCCTGGTTGATAATTAAATATTAGGTGAATTAATCTAGACATTATAAACACCCAACAGTTGGCATGAGCGTGATGTCCATGCGTGGTAGGGGGTACTTGTGGTTAACTTCCCACAACGGGGATAGTCAAGACAATCATGGAAGGTCCTATGCCCCCAGTTATGTACAGTGGTATGGTTGGAATTGTGGGGGCTATTGTAGGGCCACCACTGGTAGGTGGTGTACTTACAACAGTGTGCACAGTGGTGCTGGGACCACTGATCAGGATGTTAGTGGTGATGTGTGGCAGGGACATGGGTCCATTACCAACCGTACCTCCAAATAAGGGGTTGGGATTTGTGCTAGCCATGGGGATAGATGGTGCTGTGAAAATATTCAGCCCAGATTGATAGGAATCTGAGTCAGAATCAGAGGACGTGTGGCCTTCTGATAGTGAGGAAGGTTGAGGTAGAGGGCCTCGACGATGATGTTCGATGATGATGTTCTAAAGACCCAAACTGAGGGGTATCCCCCCTAATTTGTGAGGAATAATGTGGTGGATCAATGGTGGCTTATGGTAGTAACTGATAATGAATTATGGACCCCAGTTTTAAATGGATTCCTAATGGTTCACAGGTGGTCACTCGGCCACCAAGACTTCCAAAAGATAGTGCTTGGATTTTTCCTCACAAAGGTATCTGTAGTCAATCGGAAGGGGTCATTTCCTATTTCATTTAGCAATTCCTCTCGTTGGCCAACTACTTTAGGGTTCTCGTGGTACTCCTCACAATGATTTTTAGGGAAAAGACCAAGCACTTCACACAGTTATGGAAGTTGAGACTTATGTACTCAAACCGCAAGATTTGCTTAATTAAATTTGTTACTTTTATGGTCGCTTGGGGTCATGAACTGAGTTTTTTTGGATTATATGGTGTGAATATGTGTACTATTGATCTTAGTTTTGTCACCATTTTTGGCTGGTAAATTAAACTTTTTGACATCCATTTTGTCATATTTTTGACAAATTTTTTCCATACAGCTTATCATTTAGCCTGAGGTATGAATAAATTTGGATTTATGCAAATTCTAGTTTATTATTGTTATTTCACGATTTTATTAATTAAATTTGATGCTATTTGAGAACACAATTGATATATGTGTGAATTTGTTTGCAGATTATAGTCCTTGAATGAGCCAACGATTGGACATGCATCATGTTAGCTATGCGGATATCACAACTAACTCACCATCCAGCTCGTTAATAAATCCACGCATTGTTTGATGGCATATTCCATGGTGTTAAAGGATAAAATGGTTTGCAACTTTTTTATTGTCCACACATCTAGATGATAGAATGACCCTTGTTCTAGAAGGCTCATTATCTTTCCTTCTATATTTGACATCATGACACCAGTCCATGTCAAAGAGGATCCTCATGCCATAGCACTTGCAATGGAGAACCAGTGCCTGAGGAAGAAGGAGAATCATTGTGTGTTGGCATTCAATCGTTTTTTGTAATAATGGTTGATTGTTTTAGGAGTGTTCGACCAATGAAAGGGTCGACCCGCTCGTCCTTGTAAAACACTATATTTATTTTCCTCTAAGTGAGAGCGTAGTTATCTAGTTTTACATTATGTCAGTCGATTTTGAAGAGAATCTCTCTAATATTGTTCTAAATTTTAATATAAGTTACATTCCTGTTGTGTATATGATCTTGTATTTGTGAGTGTTTAGTGAAGTGCCACCCTGATTGCTGAGAGGGCCCCTCAACAACCAATGGTCTAAATTTCCGTGTGTATTTTCGTCTTTCCTTTGTTGCAATTAGCATAGTTTCATTTCTAGATTGTTCAAGTAATTGAGTTTCCTATAATTATTTGTTTTATTATTTCCTATAGTATGTGTTTCATTTCCACTCTTATATAACTAGATGCGTGCATAGTTAGTTTCATTTCCAATTGTTTTACAGCTTGTTGTTCATTTCTGCATTGATAATTACATAGATTTGTATTTCTTTAATATCTTAGAATCAATTTGCAGTAGGTTTAGTTTTGTTAATTCTTGTCTTGTTATAAGTTTTCTTTGGTTATATTTTAGTTTGTCTAATGATGCAATAGGTAATAATTTCCTTCTAATCATGAATTAGCTTAAGTTATTTTGATGTTGAATTCAATCACTAGGCAGGTTTACTTCTTGCCCTTTATGCATTTTGTTTTCTTGTGCACAAAATCAGCTGATAATTAGATCATTTAGGCTATTTTATTTTTTTCTCTATATAGACACTCATTCAAAAAGCCTCTTCAGCATGCCATTTAGACCTACCTTCTAGTCTGTTATCCAGCCCTTCGTTCAACCTTCAATATTCATGTTTTGAAGTTCTATTTCTTTAGCTTTCGAATTCTATGTTGTTTTGGTAATTAGATACTGATTATATTTATCATTAGGACCTTAGGTTATATTATTTAAAATATTATCAAGTTCCATCCTTATTTTTCACCTTATCTTACCTAAATATGATTTGAGTTATGCTTTGTTTTGTTTCTTTTATTTTTGATTTCCTTATTCATTACTATTTTAATGTGTGGTAATTATATCTTTAGTTTGGCTTGATTTATCTTTGTGTATGTTGAGTTTAGGGTTAGACATGTCAAAACTCTAGAGAATTACACTAGCACCTTGTAAATTGGTCATCCTAGTAGGACCTATTTCTTTCACTGTGTGGTTAGTGTAGATATTTGTAGAGTAGGATTTAAAGGAGCTATCTTTATTGAGTTTTCTACTTTCTTCTTATTAAAGTTTTATTTATTAAGTTTTCTACTTGGTTTCCTAATTAAGTCTTCTAATTGCTTCTTATTAAAGTTATCTTCATTAAGTTTTCTACTTTCTTCTTTCATTAAGGTATTTTACTTGTTTATAAGCTAGATTTACCTTACATGTTTTTCATATAAGAATTGGTTATTTATGAAAGTAATAATTAAAAAGAATCTTGTCTCTTAATAGATTAGTTGTTCATAATATATTTTTAGTTAAGATTCAGTTGCTTATGGAATATATCACCATGTTTACCATCACCTATAATTGGACCTTCCTTAGCTTGCACATATTTGTAGAAGTTAAGTTAGATTTGATTCCTTTCTATTTCATTACTTATTTTGAAAGCCATTTTGACACTACTCCTCCTCCAGTTCCAATCACAGTGAATGCATATCCACAAAACAATCAAGGAGAGTGGAATTAGATAGTTCAGTTTGAACCATTATGTACATTTTTTAATTGCATGTATAGTTGGTTTTTAATATAATCCTTCCTTGTATAGTTAGTTTCTGAAATTGTCAAGAAGTAGAATAGTTAATTATTAGGTTTTACTATACATAGTAGAATAGTATTGTTTATATATTTATCTTTCAGTAATTTTCCATAGAGTAGAGTAGTATAGCTTGATACTACTCTAATATAATACTCTATTTTGGTTTAATGACCTTCATAGGTGAATTTATAGGAGTTTGACTCGGTTTTTCATTTTGAAAGATCTTACGATATTTTCTTTGTTAAAATATTTCCACGACACCCTAGGAACCCCTCTACCTTCACATATACTTTGTGTAAACTCTAAGTTTACCAACCTCGGTCGATAATTAAATATTAGGTGAATTAATTAAGACATTATAACACCCAACATTTTTGGTGTCGTTGCCGGGGATTTTTTCAATAAGGTAGAGTAAGTAGGATTCCCTTATGAAGTTTAGTAATAGGCTGCTGGTGGGGGAGCGGTAAGATGAGAGGTAAGAACCTGCACATCTATTATAAAAGGTGCCCAAAAATACAATATCAGTAGTATTAGTAGCATAGGTTCCCATTTAGTTTAGTTTTTCATGAACAGACCTAGAGATTCTAAGGGTAGATACGTTAGAGCTAATTCTCAAAACCTTAATAAAATATCTACTAACCTTTACGGGGGGACGAAATACCCCAAACACTAAATCAATAGAAAGGTATCAGAGAACCCACATAGGAATTAGTTCTACTTGGAAACCTAAAGACTTTATAGGAGAAACCATAGACGGGGAAGACATCCTAGCGGGAAGTCCTAAGGATCCCATTGCTGAAGATTCAAGAGGGTCAACCTTTACCCTCAACTCTCTAGCAGAAACCTAACGATGCAACTTTTTCATTAGTAGGGGATCCTAACTTTGTTGATTTCATTGATCCTGCCCAGGTACAAACCCTCTTTAACGACTCAACAATATAGTTATTTCACAGATAGAAACCTCCATAGTAGCACCTACCATTCCTATAGAATATAATAAAAACATAGTAGATTGTAGGAAGTTCTCCCCAGAAAAATAACATTGGGACGACCCATTAACACCTTGAAATGATCCTCCTAGATGTAGACTCTTTAGGAATAAAACCTACATGGAGAGACTGGAATAGAATGAAGATAATGACAAGGTTAGAAATTATGAAGGAGAAGGAGAAAACCGAACTGAGACTACCTTTGGGCTCCCTATTTTAGACACTACACAAGATATAAATATGAAGAACATACCTCATTCCTCCTTACCTACTTTCTATGGGAAAATTAATAAAGATCCAGACACATTTTTGTTCGAGTTTGACATCCTCTTTAGAAGTTATAACTATCTACAAGATGCCCATAAATTAAAAAAAATTCCAGCTACACTGAAAGACTCTGCCTTAAGAGGGTTCATGGGATTAGGAGAATCTAGTATCAGGACTTGGGAAGATATGAAAACTAAATTCTTATGAAAATACCAAGAGTATTGCAAACCAAGAGACCCTTGAAACAATATCTTTAAGATACAACAATTTGAAGATGAGAGCTTGGAAGACTATCTTGAAATATTTATCTATACATTACATAAATCTAAACATAATGACCTTCAAGAAGATGGAGTACGAACACTCATCCTTAAAGGGATCTCAGAAAACTTGGTAGAAAAACTCAATCTCATGGCATCCGACGATATCTCTCATAAACCTTTTGTACAAATTTGGGAGATATGTAGAAATTACTCTAGGAGTAGGGGTAAAGTTGGGAGAAATATTCAGGAGCCTTATAATAGAAATATAAAAGGAAATACTCCCAGTTAAGGAGGAGTCATAAGGATGGAATTAGGAAACCTATTGGAAAATTTCAAAATTGATATTTTAGACTTAATGGGTTCCCAACTAGATGCATTACAAGATAAGAAAAGGAAAGAAGAGGAATGAGCAGCGATAAGTATTTTCTATCCAAGATGCAGAACTAAACATCCCCAATGGGAATTCCCATTAAATAACATCTCCATATGTCACATCTGTATGGAGGAGCATCCAACAGATGATTTCCCATTGTTACTAGGGTTACAAGCCATATACAAGAGTGGGGATGTTGGTGAAACATCTAGGAGGCCTCCTTGGAAACCAAGGGACCCTCCACCATATCATAATTTGTCACAATAGCCTCCACCTTATTACCAACCTTAGCAATCGCCTCAACATTGGAACACTACAAGTTGGCACCATTGGCCACCCTAGTATCCTCCTCCTCCTCATTTTACTAAGAAACAATATTGGCCACAAGGGTGGAGGGGACAATCCTACCCCCAACCACCACCTATCTTTTCACCTAATCACTCGTATCCTCAGCACTCATCTAATACCCAACAATTTTTATGAGGGTTTGTGCCTCCATTTCCCCTTATTACACAACAACCTCATCACTTCCATAATACAAACCCTCCAAGACCTACATTGTTACCTGCACCACCGATACCTAATCCAAATAATAAGCCAACTCAAGCTCTTAATAGCATTGATTTTCAAACTCTTCCATCCTATGTTATTTTGACTGTACCTATACATGAGATATAATTACGATCTAGAAGAGTTGTAAATGACAAACCCAATTCATCAATCATCATTCATGAAGAGAATGACGAAGAAGATTCAAATGAAGTCATGAATGATTCTATTCTATAGGATGTGGATATTCCAAAGATCCCAGTGCATACGCAACCTCAGTAAGAACCCATTCAAGAACAAAGGATTCCTCCATTTTCGGAACGACTAGCAATTAAAAAACCAGTAGTTCATCTTGAGTATGACAATATGAATGAACTAAAGAATATATGTGTCAAAATTCCTCTATTACAGGATATTAAGGATATACCAATTTAAAGCAAGGTAATAAAGGAACCATGCATTAAGCGCCCAGGAAAGAAGCAAAAAACAACCCCTCACAATTCATAATATAGGAGAGATGTCTGAGTGTATGACAGACCAATCTAGGATTGCAAAATATACAAATCTAGGGGCCCTAGTAGTAACTGTGATTGTAAATAATATCGCCATAGAAAATACACTTATCGATTTAGGATCTTCCATTAATATGATGACCACCATAGTTTTAGAAGTTTTATAGTTCAAAAATTTTCTCCAACCTACCCCTTCAATCCTAGAACTAGCAGACCGTACCACGGTAAGACCTGCTAGAGTCCTGGACGATATTATTGTATCATTAGCTTCATGGGAATACCATGTCGACTTTATGGTCATGGAATCAAATGATCCTTCTAAAGGAAATCCTATTATATTAGGGAGACCATGGTTATCCACTGCTAACTCCTTTATAGGATGTAGGGATGGGGAAATGACCATTTTGAATGGGTTGTCTACATAGAGAGTTATTTTATATCCCCCAGCACAACGTGTAATTGAAAATTTGTGGTGGTTAGATTTCCCATTTGGGGATGAAAATATTTAATATCTCTTCTTTCCTAGTGACTATTCCTGGGCACTTCAAGAGCAAACTACTGAGAATGTATTAAAACAGTTTGTCTCTTCCACAACTTGTATATATTTCCTGTAGTCTTTTTCCCAACTCGATCAGATATTTGGAGATGAGTTTCAAGAAAATATGGCTCTCTCAACATTCATAGAGACACCATGTTTATTTTCAATTGAAGAGCACATAGGTTCTTATACTGTACCTTGTGAAGTTATCCATGGAAAAATTTTACACAAATGCAGGGTTAACCGAGATCCAACAAGGAGAATTTCTTAAGGTCGTTAAAATCCAATCTGGAGAATTTGCATGGGAATACATTGAAATGAAATGTATAAACCCTAACACCTATATTCACCATATCTACATGGATCCAACCATTCCACCTGTGAGACAGCCTCAGAGGAGGATGAATCTTGCTCTAAAAGATATACTAAAAGAGCAGTTACAAAAAATTCTCAATGATGGTTTCATCTATCCTATATCCAATAGTAAATGGGTGTCTCCTCTAGTGGTAGTCCTGAATAAAGTCACAACAAAGTGTCATATTTGCGTTTTAGAGAGCTAAATAAGGCCACTTGTAAAGACTATTTTCCTTTTCCCTTTATTGATCAAGTGTTAAATACCCTGTTAGACAAATAATACTTTTCCTTTCTTGATGGGTATAGTGGATATAATAATATTTTAATAGCACCCGAGGATCAAGATATGACCACCTTTCCATGCCCTTGGGGAACATATGCCTATAGAGTTTTTCCATTTGGCTTATGTAATGCACCTGCCACTTTTCAGTGTGCAATTTTAGGAATTTTTGTTGATCTTATACATGACTATGTGGAGGTGTACATGGATGATTTTATAGCTTATGGTAATAACTTTCAAGAGGCCCTTGATAACCTTGAGAAGGTCCTGATTTGATGTCAAGAAGCAAACCTGGCCCTTAGTCATGAGAAATGTAAAATGTTATTAACAAAAGGTATAGTCTTTGGGCATCATGTTTCTTCCCAAGGAATCAAGGTGGATCCTACGAAAATAGAAGTAATTGTTGGCCTTCCTTCTCCAAAAACTCAAAAATAGGTAATAATATTTCTTGGCCATGTAGGCTATTATCATCATTTTATTGAGAATTTCACTAAAATAGCTGCACCAATGGTTAAGCCGCTTACAAAGGATGTATAATTACAATGGACTGAATCTTGTCGAGTGATTTTGAAGTCTTAAAAGCTAAATTATCAGTGTCACCAATATTGAGGGGTCCTGACTGTTCCCTTCCTTTCCATATATCCACTGATGCTTCTGATATGACCATAGTAGGATTCCTAGGCCAAAAAGAAGGCCAATCACCTTATGCCATTTATTTTATTAGCAAGAATTTGACCCCTACTGAGCTGAATTATATTGTCACTAAAAAATAGTTTTTGGTAGTAGTCTATTCTATTAATAAATTTTTCCATTACATTACATGATACGAATTTTTTTTACATACATATCACTCTGCCATCATATTTTTAATGAATAAACCAATTACCAATGGTAGGGTGACTCAGTGGCTTCTTTTATTACAAGAATTTAACATTACCGTCATTGACCGACCTGGTAGAGAGAATTTAGTAGCATATTTCCTTTCCCGTATTCAACATAATGACGTTACTAAACCCATTGACGACACTTTTCCTGATGAACAACTATTTGCTGTATCTATTCAAACCCCTTGGTTTGCAGACATTGTCAATTATTTATCAACTGGGAAATTACCAAATCACTTGTCCTCACCCGAGAAGCGTTGCATTATAGTTCAGAGCTTTAACTATTCCTGGGTTGATAATGATCTCTTTTGTACTGGCCCATATCTTATTATTAGACGATGCATACGAGAGGATGAAATGACAAATATCCTCTATGCATGCCATGATGGACCATGTGGAGGACATTTTTCTAATATGCAGAAGGCATACAAAGTGCTACACTCTAGTTATTACTGGCCAAGCATTTTCAAGGATGCTGCCAAATATGTTGAAGGATGTGATAGTTTCCAAATAATGGGTAGACCTACATCTTCTGATCAAATTCCCTTACAACCTCAGGTCATGATAGAGTCTTTTGAGAAATGGGCTATGAATTTTGTAGGACCAATTTCTCCCATGTCTCATAAAAAAAAGTATATCCTAGTTTGCACAGACTATGTTACCAAGTGGGTAGAAGTTAAAGCTTTATTTAGGTGCACAGACAAATTGGTAGTAGAATTCATATATGAAGAAATATTCGCTCGATTTAGTGTGCCTATATAAATTGTCACAGATCAAGGCTCTTAATTTACTTCTAATTTAATGAAAGAACTCGCCATGAAGTATGGCATCCGACATTGAAAATCCTCACCTTATCATCCCTAGGATAATGGCCAGGTAGAATCAACCAATAAAGTATTAGAATACATCTCAACCAAAACCATTCACTTACATCATAAGGATTCGACAGATAGACTCCCGGAGGCCTTGTGGGCCTATAGGATAACATGGAGAAACACTACCGGACATACCCCCTATAAGTTAGTGTATGGAAAATAAGTCCTTTTACCTATCGAATTTCAAGTTAACACCTTTCGTATGGAAGCACAATTAGGCATGATTTTGGACAAAGCACAGAAGCATTGAGTCTTACAAATTAATGAGTTAGATGAAATTATATAGGATGCACTCCAAAGAACAATGTTAATACAGAATCAATGGAAGAAATGGCATGATAAATTTATTAAGCAAAAATAATTTAATACTGGAGATTGGGCATTGCTATTTGACTCAAGGTACAAAATTTTTAAAGGAAAATTAACTACTTGTTGGATGGGTCCATATGAAGTAGTTACAACTTTTGATAATGGGTCAGTAGAAATTAAGACAATTGATGGTTCACAAATTTCCTTTGTAGTAAATGGACATAGACTTAGACTTTACCATCAACCAATATCTAAACAGTATTTCATACAAAATGTCTTGTAGCAAAAGGATATGGAATTGGTTGAAGAGGAAACTATTCCTCCTCCTCTTGATCCTTAAAGTTATTTGGGTTGAAATTACTTGTATATATGTAAATATGTTCGTGTTCTCTGGAATAAGTAAGAGTCCTTTCTAACAAATTAACTACATTTATATAGAAGTTTCATTCCCATGATCATTTGTTGCATTTTTGTCAAATTAAAGAAGGAAGACTCTTTTACCTTTTTCTCATTCTTATGAATTTTATAGATGCTTTGTTATGATTAAATATGAATCATCTAACAAATGGTGTTGCAGTTTGATTACAAATATTTTATCTCTATAAGCAGCTCATGGAGTATTATCTGAAAACGGAAGTGCTTTAAAAGACTCATAATATATCTTAACTCTTTCTTTTGGTTACTATCAAAATTGAAGTTTATAGTGCAATTAAAGAATTCTTTGTATATCATCCTTAACCATTTATTCTATGATTTGGTATATGGTATTTTGATTTAGACATGTACATTTCTGATTTAATAGAACAATTTATTGAAATACCTACTCTAATTATCATGTTCTTCATATTCTCATCTTACACCTATGGACTACGAATTCATCCTATACTTGTCATCAAAACTTGTCTCTTAAGCATTTTTGTGGTAACTTGAAAGTAAATGAAATTTCTTCTTTTGGGGAACATTACTGACCTTTTATGAAGAAGATAGACTGAAAGGTCAAAGAACAGCTTTACGTTATTGTCTTTTTACATGATCCATAATTAAGGCCATTATAAAAATTACTTATGAGCTTTGTTCTAAATTTGAATTATTTGTTTAGTAGGCTTATCACACTCTAGTACCAACCAAATTCCATATAATCAAAATCATTATACAAAGCAAACTCGTTAGTGTATTGAACAGGCCTGCTGGAAGTGGGTTAATGCTAAGTAACATTTGAAAACAAGGAAGCTCTGTAAATGAAAGTAAACTCGTTAGGGTACTGAATAGGCCTGTTGGTAGCGGGGCTATGCTTGCATGGTACCAAGATAAACCCGTCGGGGTTCTGAACAGGCTTGTTGGCAGCGAGGCAATATCGGGTAAAAGAGATCTGGTTAATGCACCACTATGTACATGGTTCAGGAAAATGATAATATATTTGTAAAGAAACTAGAATATATATAAATACACATGTAGGCCAATTGTTTATGATGCCATTATAGAATGGCTGTAAGTTTGACTTAGATCCGGCCATATAATTCAACCAATACCTAGGATATGATTATCCTAGAAATGGGACCCATAGCTATATAATCTCACAAACTCTAGGGTAACTCAAAAATATTCTTGATGTCACAAGAAATCCTTACAATGAGGCATGGATGACTAGTTTTTCCTATGGAATTTTTTTAATTATACTGTCATTATTCACTTGATCTTTCTAAGCACTGTTGTTTCTGATAAATGTACATATCTGAATCATTTCCATTTTACTAGTTATTTTTTCTTTTTCTTGCAAAAATGATAACAACATGATAGAACTCTATATTAAACTATTTTGAAATTACTTAGTTTTTCTTGCATGTCTTGAGGACACACCATATATTTGGTTTGGGGGAGGAATATTATGCTGTGAAGATTATACTGTCTTTATTTTTTTGACTATTTACATAAAGATTCATTTGTCTCTGACAAATGACAAATGTTTTCAGGATAATTAGCAGCAATCCGATCCAGTAAAGCATGTTTTTACATAAAAAAACCTATATGAAGGATCATATGTAGGACAATATGAAGGGTCGAATGTTGGTTTGAATGAAATGCCAAATGACGATCTGAATAAAAACTATGATATTATAGCACTAATGGTTAAGTGTGTTATGGTGTTAGGTTAATATTTTTTTTGGGAAAAAGGTTAAATTAGTTGAGCTATACCTATGATTATTAAGTCACATGTCCATGCTTATAAGAGCACTATGACTAATTTCGACCTATGATTTTGTACGATTTTGACATAATATGATCTAGCTTAAACCCCCCATATGGATGTCATATGACATTAGGAACTTTTCAGTCATCATTATATTGTCATCACACTTACCCTCTTATCCTCTTCCACGTATAAACCATCAAGTGATCGATCCTCTTGTTAACTTAAGTTATTATGGTTGTGAATATGGTTTATGAAATCACATTGATTAATACGTTCAACCTGTCCAAATTTTTACTTTGGACATGGTTGAACTGATCGAAACCTTATTAGCTCATTAATGCATGCGTCCTTTGACAGCAGACAAAATAATATTTGTCATAATGGAACGATCACCTAAACATGTCGAGTCTTCGCGTGATCATTTGATCGATTGAATGGAGCATGTTTTAAACCACCCTCTTGTGATTTTCTTTCTACTTTGTCTCCCTCACCTACTATCGTCCTTGTAGATCCGTTTGAGTCTCTATCTCCCTATACTCTCTGGGAGCTTTGCATCCTTCCCTTTGTCTAAACAATTCCGAATCGCCTTGAACCCGAAAGCTATCAAGATTTATTTTAGATACCAGAATTTTGAGAGTGTCGAGAGATCTTCTTTCAGGCTGGGTGGAACCCATTTATTCGCATGCTGCAAGGATATGATGAATAAATTTTGATTCTTTTCATGATGGGTTTTGATGGGAGAATGGCCAGGGTTGGTCATCTCACCTTTCTAGTAAGTGAGGATTCTATCACCCTTGCAACTAAGCTACCAAGAGAGGGCACTCGATGGAATAAACACTGGTTTCTTTCATGGGCATCCCAATTCTTTGCTCTTAAACTGGAATATTGGCATGTTGCAGGCATCAAAGGATTCCACCAAAACTGGATTAAGCCAAAATACATCAACCCTTTGGCTGTCAACATCCACCTTATCACTTTCGAGGGTAATCTTAGTGTATTCAAAGCTTTCCATATTCATTTGCTAGCACATTTTGTTCATCGAAAGTTCCTTAATTTTCCTTTTTATTTCCTTGAAAGCTTAGAGAAAATGTCAACCCAAGTTAGGAAAAATACCATTAACCCTAAAGGTAGTTTATATCACCATAGTCTGATTAAGATCTTGATCTTATATCAGCTTAAATATAGGGATCATACTTGGGATACTTTTGTGTTTAAAGTTCTTAACCCCCATCTCAATATTTGAAAATGCCCTAGGAATCTCCATAATTGCGAAGCCAGTAAAACCACTTCTGTAGAGAAGAAAATCCCCGAAATTGTGCACATCGATGGATACACATCTGAAGCAATCACATATGCCCACTCTACCCCTGTTAATCCTATGTCTACTGAATTTTCACCTTTTCCATGAATTCATACTAGGGACCAGAAGGAGAAGTTTTCCCAGTCTATTGTTCATCCCATTGTCCAAAACACGATTCGGCCCAATATTTAGACCAATCATTTAGGAAGCATGGCCGAAGCAGATAAACCTAACCCAGACTCACCTCTATATGCATTGGCTAGTGTATCAGTCGAATTGCTTAAAGATGTTGATCGTGAGACTGTCCCTACACCTACTCAGGGCACGAGTCCTGAAATACAAGTTCCCTCTATTGAGATCAAGATACCATCTAGGGAATTGAGTCCACATATATACCCCAAGCATCCTACATAACCTTTGACTCCTAATTAACCAATAGTAGGCCAATTAAATCAATAATTGGCATAGTCAGTGAGTCAGAATGAGGAACACGACAAGTTAATTGTAGAAGTACAACGAGAGAATAAGGATTTGTGTTTGCAAGTTAAAGCTATCGAAGACCTCAACAAGGATATCAATTCGTCAGATAACACTCGACAGGAGAGGCATGTTTTCTTAAAATCTCAGGACAAGAATTTGAATTTTAAATCCTTTGTTTCATCTTCTAAATCGAAGGCAGTTGCTAACGTAGCTTAGCCTTCTTCCTAACTCCTCTTTGTTTTTCTCAGTGGGACCTGGCATTTCTCTGGTTTGGGAAGATGTTGGTCTTAGTTTTGTCACAATTTTTGGCTGGTAAATTACACTTTTTGACATCCATTTTGTCATCTTTTGACAAATTTATGTCATATAGCTTATCATTCAGCCTTAGGTATGAATATATTTGGATTTATGCAAATTCTGGTTTATTATTGTTATTTCACAATTTTATTAATTAAATTTGATGTTATTTGAGAATATGTTTGATATATGTGTGAATTTTTTTACAGGTTATAGTCCTTGAATGAGCCAACGATTGGACACATATCACGCTATCTATGTGTAGATCCCATCTAACTCACCATACGGCTTGCCGATTCTTGATCCCAGTTTTGTTATCATTTTAGCTATTAATTTACATGTTTGACATATGTTTTGTCACCTTTCGGCTTGTTTTCTATCATGCAGCTCAATATTCAGCCCTAGGTACGACTTATTTCGGGTTTATGCAAGTTCTGGTTCATTCTTGTTATTTCACAATTTTATTAGTTAATTCGATGATATTTGATGTATGTTTGATGCTTAATTTGTTATTGCAGACCATAGTCTTCAATGAGCCAACAAACAAACAACGCATCCACCTTATATATGCGTAGAGCATATCTAGCTCACTGTCCAACTCATCGTCTAGCCCGCCGAACTAACTGCATGCTGTTAATGATTGAATCATGGAATGGTCTATAAACTTCCTATTGTCCATGATTTTGGGTGGTAGCATGATCCTCATTCTAGAAGACTTTCCAGCGTGCTCCTCTGCTTGACACCATGCCACCAGCCACACCAAGGAGAACCCATACGACACCTCACACACAATGGAGAATCAGCGCGCGAAGGAGGAGGAGGAAGAAGCGTTATGCATTGGCTTATGATCAGTTGATTTTAGTAATGCTTGACTAAATTTAGAGAGTGGTTGACCTGCTCATCTCTGTTAAAATATATATATCAGCCTCCACGCAAGTGCTTAGTTAGCCAGTTTATGCATGTAATCAATTGTTGTTAAAGAAATCTGTAATACTGTTTCTCAATTTAATAGAAGTTATTTTCATGTTGTATATGATTGTGTTCGAGTAAGCATTTAGCAAGTTTTCACCCTAATTGCTGAGAGGGCCCCTCATTAACCAACGATTACTGTCTTGTGTGTATTTCCTTTATCTTCTTCTTGCAACTAGTATAATTTCGTTTCCAGTTTGTTTATGTGATTTTATCTCCTGCAATTGTTCCATTTATTATTTCTTGTAGTGTGTGTTTCTTATAATGTTGTGTTGATAGTGTAATCTCATTTCATAGATTAAAAACTAGTTGCGTGCATAGCCTTTTTTCCAGTTTACTTTCCATCTTTCCGTTCAGACTTATGTTTGGAATTTAGTTAGTTTAATTCTGTAGGTTTAGTTCTGTCATAGTTAGGTTTGATTCTATCAACTTGGATTTAAGATTTACATTTAGTTCAATCACATTTCTTTTTTTATTATGATAGGAAGCAGTTTCTTTTTATAACTATTGATTAGCATAAGCCATCTTTTCACAATAGGTTCAATTTTATTTACTTTTGCTTTGTTATAAATTCATTTACTTATATTTCATTTTTTTGAAAAATGCAATAAATAATGATGTATTTATAATTATGAATTAGTTTAAGTTACTTTATTGTTGAATTTAATTTTTAAGTAGGTTTAATTCTTGTTTCTTTGCACTTCATTACCATATGCATGAATCAACTACTCTCAAAATCATTTAGATTAATTATTTCTTAAAATTATAGTGTTTTCTATATACAAACCATCATTTGGACAAACTGTTTAATCTATCGTTCATACCTACCTTCTAGTCTGTTATCCAACCCTTCATTCATCCTTTAGTGTTTTTAATCTATTTTAATCCTGTTTCTTTATATTTTTTATTATATTTTGACTGTGGTAGTTAGATAATAGTTATATTTATTATTAAATCCTTAGGTTATACTGTTTAAAATATTTATTAAAGTATTATTCTTATTTTTCTCTCCTTTCACCCTATGTTTTGAGTTATGTCTTATGTTTTGGTTTATTATGGTTTCTGACTTATTTATTTAATAATGTTGTGATGGAAAACTAACTATAACTTGTTGAGAATCAGTAGTGTGACTACCCCGCTTTTGTATCCCTCAAATCCAAGGAGTGTTGGCCTCTCATAAAAGTGGAAACAATTCCACTCATAGATCCACATGTCACTCCTCAAATTCCTCGTGCTCAACAAGGAGGACATGAACATCATGAAACCCCCAATGGTTTCCACTCCCTCTAGCGACCAATGTCACTTATTTCCAATGGACACGAATAATTAGCAAAAATGGATGCAGATTATTAAGCTTACTCAACCCCCTATCTTATCTCAGAAGACCTCGAAGGGTTATGACCGAGTAGAGGAGGAAGGGCTGAATAAGACTGTTAATTTCGAATGTTTTAATAATGAAAAACATAATATAACTTGCAGAAACTATAATAAATACAAGAATATTGCATGTGACACTCAACTGGTGGCGAATTGGTCTTTCAGATAGGAAACAAATGTAAAACTGATTCAAAAATGGACGGGTCGCTTCTGACTGTTGGACAGTGGCGACTGAGTCACACAAACAGACCACACAGTAGCGACTTGGTCACTTCTGAGGAAAAAAAGAGCAGCGACTGTGACCTATGAGGCAATTCACTCCTTTTGGGGATGGATCCGCAAATGGGTCATGATTTTTGGCCCGAAAGCAGTGAAAGCGGTTGGAAACTGGAAAAAACAAGAAGCATAGCCGGTAGTGGCCGACAGGGACAGGTACTAGGGTCATACGGACTAGGATTGACCTCGTGAGGGCCCGATCAGGGACGGTTGTGAAGGAAAACATGTAAAAAAATTGTAAAACCAAGAATCCAATGGGATCGACCCGGTATGGGCTCCAAAACTGTAGCCGAGTAAAAACCCTGGCTACATGCAAAAGCACTTCCCTTCTATTAAAGGGACAAAATGGTAGAGTTAAAAATGGAAGAGCTAGCTGCAAAACAAACTATTAGTAACATACAATAAACAAATAACAACGACTATGATAAAAACTTAAAATAAAAGACAAAAGATTATACCCTTATTTTAAAGTGGGCCACTGTGCCCTGATCTTTGTATATGGGCCACCTCTCCATAGGCTGTATGGTACGAAGATTGACTCTATGTATGGGACCAGGAATGGCGTGGCTATCAAATGATGGTTGGATGGTGTGAGTATCTTTATAAGAGTGGTTTCTTGATGTACTCACTCATTTGAATAATGGAAGAAAGCGCATGGGAATCTTGGTGATGGGGACCTCCACCTTCTTTTTATAATGATTTCTTGGCCTTATTTCTCTTTTAGGGTTTTAAACCCTATTTAGGGTTTTTATCCCTTTTTCTGGGTTTTATCTCTTTTTTGGATTTTTAACCCTTTTTTTGGGGTTTTAACCTCTTTTTAATGTTTTTTTGAGTTTTTTTAGAAAAAATAAGGGTAAACCATAGGTGTTGAGGTAAAAAATGAGGGGAAAATGATGGGGAAATGGTGTATGTATATGGTTTAGTCTAGTTGAGCCATTTTTGCATTAAAAAGATTAGTGTCAATTCTATTCCAATAATTTTACAAAAAAGTTAGATTTAGATGATGAAGATAAAAGATTGCAAATACTAGTTTTCTATGCTTATAACCTTTAAGAATGTTAACACCAAAATAATTTCACTTAAATCTCCATGATCTAAACTATAGTTATACATCATATTCCCATCATTATTTCCTCCATTTTTACCTTCACAACTAAAAAATCCACCAAAAATTGTCCAAAACATTATTATTTCTTCGCCATAAATGAGGGGAAGTTGAGCATTTATTGTGATTTATCCCCACTCTCTCGAAAAAAGGGACAAAAAACCCTAAACATGAGAATGTATAAAAAACCTAGATAAATACCATGGAAAATAAAATACCAAGGGTAAAAAAACATTGGATCATTCTATGAATACATTGTGAAGGTCTCCCCACAAACATTCTTGATTCTTACATTCAGTATTCCTTACATTCCTGATATTCGTGAACTTTCCAACTACTTGTTGTTGTTCCTCCACACCACTCCTATTGTGTACATTGTGTTCAATCTGTGCCCATTTGGATCCATTCCTCCATTTGACAACCATTCGTGGAAGAGGCCGGAGAACCAAACTGTGGATAAAAAACACAATTTCCTCAGGAAGACTACGGTGGCCCACATTTCAGAAAAAAAGGGTATAAATGTTTTTATGTTTAGTAGTTAGATTTATATATCCAAAAATATAAAAAATATTTTTATTATTATTTCCCCTTTCCATTGTTGAACTCTAACCTATGATATGGATGATCTAGGACTTTTGCACATACTCACAGAGAAATCCCCACTATAGTTTTGGAGAATCCACTTGGTCGATCCATACAGATCTTTGTTTTTGCAAGTATTTATATTGCTTTGTTTTCCTTTATTGTCTTCATTCATCACAAATTTGACCCCCTCATGGTAGATTGAAACTAGTGTTTTCCCCCTCACCCCATGCTAAGAGTCTCTTTCTAAAAAAATTCAAGTTCTGACTAAGTTGCACTTATTCGGTAGAAAGTTGTGGCCCATTCGCACCTTTTTTCTTGGTAAGTGTGACCTAGGTCGTGCCTTTTGCCCCGATAAGTGTGAACTGGACCAGAAATCCAGATCACTCCTATCCCATCTTTTATGAGTGACCTTGGTCACTATTGTGACTCTGTTTTGTACAACCTGAGTTTGTCCGCTGATTTTCTTTCTTGATCGCAATTGTTTCACAGTTCTGTGAACCATATCACACATGTTCCATTGACAAGTGTGACCTATAGTTTTTCATCCCTTTTTGGTGTTTGTGATCCTTGTTCTAGACCCCATGTATGTGTTTTACCCCTACCTGGCCTATTTCTATCCATATCTAATCCATTACATTCCCCTGGTTTGTTTTGTGGTCCTGCTTGCCTTGTATGTGATCAATTGTAGTCAAGCTTCGTGGTTGAGACTCCATGTATGTTTCCTACACCTTATTAGTTCCTTATTTGCTCATTTACTTGCGTATACTTTATTTGTGGAATAAAACGTTATTTTTCATGATATTTACTGTTATTTATCTACATTTTACTTTTTGCATCCTGATAGTGATATTGTTTCATCTTCGTTAGGATTGTTGGATTTTATACACATCATTTTCACACATCTCACACCTGAAAGTGAAACGCTTGGTACATGAACTCAAGATAGCCTTTAAAATTAACTTAAATCCAACCAACATTGCAACCTAATTTCAGGACAAAAAAAATTGTAGCTAAGTTAGGACATTGGGGATAGGTATCCAAAAAACACCCATTTTTCACTTACATTTGAGACATAGTTGTTGTGCATTAGGGAACCAAAATCCTCTTGTAATTGTTGACATGTTCATGAACACTCTATCGGGGGGGGGGCTTCTCTACAGGGGTAAGCTGCAATGAAGGGGTTCAGGAAGTCAGGGTGGCATACAATGCTCCATATTGTACCAAAGGATAATATTTCATAGTCCTCCTCTTGCATGCTAGAGTATATTGGGTGTTGAGGGCGAAAGGGATGAAGTGCCAGGAAACCATATTGGACATGTCATGAACGAGGTATCCTAGTTTTCATTCTTTATAAGGATCTTGTACCTTGAGGTCCTTCTCAGTGGTGGGATTATCTTAGCCTATTGGTCCACGTGTTTCATATTTTATGGCTGGGATTTTATCATCCTGTTGAGGATACGATTTGTGAGGGGATTCCATCTCGTAGTTAGGAGTTTTCTTACACTTTCACCCCATAGGTTAGTGCATCATTTTCTTTCTACGTAGTGTTTCCTATTGGATTTTTGGAAACTTTGTTGTATACTCATCTTGTTGTAATCCGATATTGCAGTTTGGTTTTAGAGACTATTTTTTTCCTATGAGCCACCATTTGTATGCTCTCTTTCTACACACTTGGATATAGTTTTGTTTTTTAGTCTGCAGTTGATACTCTTGAGTTTTCATTCATTACATAGAACACCATCACTCCAACATTTCTATACCATGCTACTCGCATAGACTTATGGAACATACCCCTCAGTTCAATTCATTGAACCATCACCATCGGATCCATATTTGACATCATTCACCACATTCTGAGCCACACACAAAATCTGAGTGTGATTGGGATTCCTATCAATCTGAACCCACCTTGTTCATTGCCTCGTCTAGCCCCATGGATGGTGCATATCCTAACCCATTTCATTGGGGATGGTTGATAGTGGAATTGTGTCAGTCCCACCCATCATTTTTAGTATTCCTTCAGTTGTACCTATAGGTCCTAGTCCTAGTGGACCATTTTCCACTTCACACACTACTTCTGCTTCACTACCCATTAGTGGTGGCCCCACTCCAGCCACTATGGTTCCTACCATACCATCATTCATACATGGGGGAAGTGGCCCTTCCACTTCCATTCCAACTATTCCTACCATCCCAATGACTACTCCTATTATCGTAAGTCAACCTTATCCACCCCTATTTACCCATGGGAACTACATTCTTATGGGAATCAGCACCATTGATGGTCCTTCCTGATCTAGCCTCAGTTCTAGTCTACCATTTATGGCTAGCCTCAACCTCCTTTATTTGGCATGGTTGACAAATGACCCAATTCATCAAAACCAACAATGGTTTTCTATGCCTACCAAGATCCCATTAAACATCCCTAATTTTGAAGGGAAGGAGGGATAGGACCCGAAAACCAGATTATGTCTTTCCACTTATGGTGGTCATTTAATAGCATAGTGGATGAC
Source organism: Pseudotsuga menziesii (assembly GCA_001517045.1). Classification (NCBI taxonomy): domain Eukaryota; kingdom Viridiplantae; phylum Streptophyta; class Pinopsida; order Pinales; family Pinaceae; genus Pseudotsuga; species Pseudotsuga menziesii. Next base: position 16,873 of record LPNX011117182.1, on the reverse strand, counting down.
TTGATCTGACTGTGACTCTTCTAGTGCACACTCACAAGTGTTTCCACCAAGTGGTATATCAAACTGTCTCACGCCACCTACCCATAAGTTTCTTCGTTAGCCTCAATGTTCCTTCAATAAATCCAATTACCCATATGATATGATGAGGGAGTGTAAATATTATTATGATGTAGACAAAACATAACTACTCATATCACAAATCATATCCACGAATGGCATCATCACCATAGTCTATGTAATATCTAGTTAGATGATAGGATATTCCTAGATTGGTTTCTCAAAATATTAATTCCCCCCATTAGAAAGGATGTTGCATTTGAGCTCTTGCAAACTGAGAAAAAATCCATCGTGAAGGCACAACAATTTGATCTCATATAACTCTAGTTGGGTTCTCTGTATACCATTATACCTAATGCTCCCAGTGCTGGATGCTCACATTGAGATACACCAGGAGAATCTCATGTTGTCAATGGAGTCATTATCTTTATTACTTAGCATCCCTACTTTTACATGACTTCTCCTTCGATTCCACCCCATTCTGGTAACACCTCTAGTGTTTTCCAACCTAGTTATGCCCTTGATTTCTCATGCATGATGGCTCAATCCAGAGCCACACCTTCTTATGTGTTCCCCACACTAGTCCCTCATTTTAATGGACCAAATTGTTTTCCATATGTGTGTAATTGCTATACGCTAGGATTTGCATCCCCTCCAGCTGCTCCTACCTACTACCCACCACCTATGCAACCTACACCTCCTCTGACCCTGAATCCTCATATTTCCTAAGTACATGTTTATGCTCATTAGAACCCCCCTAATAAACCTGCCCCCAATAACCAAAATGGGCATAGAAGATGAAAGAAGGGTAGGAATCGTTGAAATCAACCTCAAGGTGGTGTTCTAGAACCCAATCCTTCAAACAACACTAGAGAAAAAACTCTTGGATAGAATCCCCAATGTCCCCCTAGACTTGGGAAGAACCCTCAACTATAGACTAACCATTTGTGCACCATTTGTAACACTTACGACCATTATACTCGCCATTGTCCCCATATGAATAAGTTCTACCATATACTTCAAGTCGATAATAAAATTGATCTAAAAGGACCCCCTCCAACACAAAAAAAACCTACACCCAAAGGTCCTCTGGCTACGGTGATGCAAAACCCCTTACCCAACCAAGGGATGGTTGCAACCCAACCCTTGGCACCACAAAATTGTGCAGCCACTTCTGCAGCTCCAACCATTGATCCTATTATCCACCACCTTATGACATTATCGTTTGATGTCAACCTCCAAACTCTGTGAAACCAGTATGGATAAACCACAGAAATCGTTAAACCCTCATGGAAATCTACCTCCACCAATCCTGATTTCTCTTTACACTTTCTAAGACCTCCCATGGATAGGACTGCAAAATTCCCATGATTTATTTTGCATCGTGTCATGAACAATGCCACTTCTGGAGCTATGCTCAACTACAATATAGTTGACAACTTATCCTAGTATCCCTTAGTCATGTCCACTTTAGAAGTTCTTTAAACTTGTCCTTCATAACATAAATCCTTTCTTTCTGTGTTAGGTTTCATCGTTCCCTCTGATTCTCAGTTGATCACTTTCGACTTGGATCAAGGAGAACCCTGGATGCCATCATCTGTCACCTTCCAAGTTTCGGTCACTATTCAAAATTTTGTCATTCATCAGTATACCATCAATGAGGAAGAATCCACTTGTGTTATGTCAACCTTTTTTTGGTAGAAACTTGGATTCCCAACTCTTCAACCTTCCACCATGGCCCTTCATTCCTAGAATGGCCATGCTTCTCAACCTTAGGGTATTCTCATGAATGTCCCTGTCGAGTTAGACAGAAAAAAAACATGTTGATTGACATTGAGGTTGTCAATGCCCAACTTGATTACAACCTCCTCTTGGGATGTAGTTATATGTATTCAATGAGATTCGGTGCCTCTACCTTATTTTGACTCTTGATGTTCCTCCATTATGGGAATATCATGACCATCGACCAACTGACCTATTACAACCCTAAGGGACCGGACACTCCCGAACATGTCCTTCCTACTGTTGACACTAGAATTGAAAGTGTTTCCATACCTTCTCTATCTGTTGTTGGAATGGTTTTATTTTCCAGCGCTCCATTGATGAAAACCTTTTTGTCATTACCACCTCCTCCTTCACTGACTAACATATTGGATTTGTGCACTATCATGTTCGGTAACATTCCTAAAACCTCACAAACTCAATTGCAACCTCAACCACAGTCCTTAGGGGAATATTAGAGTTCATTCCACATCCATATGATCCCATTCCTTTTTCCATCATCTGGTATTGTGAGTAATCGATTCATGGCTACTTCAATCTCCCTGGTTTCACTTTGGGTATCCCTGTGTGATACCTTGAGCCCCCTATTGTTTCTCTAACTCCACAGGTCATGCTGAATCCCATCCAACCTATTGAGATGATGTTTCACCCACCTCCTAGTAAACCAATGACTACTCTGTCTACTCCTCCCCCCTCCCTCCAACAAGGCTAGGGTCAATACTCCTAAAGATATGATAGAATAATGTCCTCCTACGCATGTGTTATGCGATGTCCAAGGCCATGCAACACAAAGTTTTCCTAATTTTCCTATCCTTTGCACACAGACGCACAGTATATTTGAGACTGATGATGCCTTAGTGGTCAATGTCCCAGACCTACGAGTGGTTAAGGAAAAATCACTCTGCACCAACCATCCATGTGAAGTTTGTGGCTTATATGGTCATTACTCCCACTATTTCACAAAATTTCCTGAGTACTAGTCACTCATTAGTGACCTTTAGAAACACTCCCGTGAGTCGGACGTTATGGTCCTTGAGGAGATCCACCCTTCAACTTCTTCCTCAGACACCACCAATACCATCTACCTGATCTCTAGCTCTAGTAACTCTTCCTTGTCCTCAGGTGCAGTAGATCCATCTAATTTATCCACTCATTGTTTTCACAATGACAAGGAGATGCTTGAATCCCTTTCGACTCCATAGTATCCTTGTGATGATTTTCACCATCGCTCCTTCTTCGTTCCCGATGATCCTTCTTCATAATTGAACTATTTTTTTTTCTAAGTGAAAGACTTCATCCACAGAAGCATGGATTGGTTTAAAAACCAAATCCCGGTCTTGGACACCTTTGAAGAAGAAAACATGGCTAACATTTCAACAACCATAAATATCGGTATATCAACTACACCCGGTATAGTTGAATGTATTTCCCTTGGATTGTCTTGCTCCACTGAATAAGTCCCTTGATACAAAGAAATTTTTTAGAAGTTCTGTGATATTTTTGCTTGGTATTATACCCAGATGCATGGGATTGATCCATCCATTGTTGAACATCGTATCGGTACATGGCCTTATGTTTCCCTTTTTTTCCAAAAGAAACAACCCATCCACTTGTCAAAGGCCCCTATCATCAAAGAAGAGATCAAGAAGGTGTGCAAATAAAGATTCATCTACCCCATTTCATATACCACTTTTGTTCCAATCCTGTTCTTGTCAATAAAAAATAGGGTACCATTTGTTTCTGTATTTAATTCTAAGACTTGAATTTGGCCTTTCCCAAAGGAAATTTTCCCACTCCATTCATTGATCAGATCATTGATTCCTACGTCATCCATGAAGTAGTTTCCTTTATGGATAGTTTTTCCAGTTACAACCAAATTCAGATCCATAAATAAGATCAGTGCAAAATGGATTTTACTACTCCATGGGGCACTTTTACGTATCGTTTCATGCCATTTGGCCTTAAATATTTTGGAGTCACTTTGTAGTGGGACATGACTTTTTTCTTCCATGACCTCATTCATATTATCTTGGTTTATTTAGATGACCTCACGACTCGATATTGGAAGTGTTTACAACAATTGGATGACTTATGACAAGTCTTCCTATGATGTCTCAAATATTACATCCGCTTGAACCCCCTCAAGTGTGTATTTTGTGTCCCCACTGATCGGTTACTAGGGTTCATTATGTCCCACAAAGGGATTAGCATGGATCCTTTGAAGGTTCAAGCCATCCTGAATCTTCCTCATTCATGTACTCTACGTCAATTGCAGAGTCTTCAAGGCAAGGCCAATTTCCTTCGTCCATTTATTTTGGATTATGCAACGAAAGTCCATGGGTTCTTACGCTTGTTATGTACCAACATTCCTTTTGTATGGGATGAGCATGTGTAAGCCAATTTTGATGTATTGAAACAATATCTGAAATCTGCTCCATTATTTTCTCCTCATGACTTCAATAAGGGGTTCATCCTCCATGTGTCGACATCTGAGAATGCTATCGTTAGAGTCTTGGTCCAAGAAGACGATGCTCTCTAACAACATGTTTTCTATTACGTGAGTCGGAAATTCTCTGGTTGACCTTTAGGTTACTCCCATGAAGAGAATATGGAACTTTTCATCACCTTTTCAGTATAGAAGTTATGCAAATACATCCTCATGAGCCACATGTGCTTCGTGGTCGATTCCAACCCCATGCGCTATCTCTTAAGTCACTACCTTGTTCAAGGTTGTGCTACCAAGTGGATCGTCCTTGTCCAAGAGTACGACTTGGAATTCATCACACCCAAAAGCATTAAATCTATGGTTTTAGCTTCCTTGATGGTAGAATTTCCTTCATTTTCTACATCATCCCCTATCATATTTACTCTTCCTGATGAATCCTTATTCATCATCTCTATGGAATACCCTTGGTATGCGAGAATCCTTCTTTACTTGTGCACACAAAAATTTGGTCCCTGTTTGAGCCGCGAAGATCATCGTCCCATCTGACACTAAGCAGCTCACTATATCCTTATCAGGGATGTATTGTACAATCTTGGTGTGGACAATATCATGCATCATTGCCTCACCCATGATGAAGCTGAACAAGTCCTGAATGATTGTCATAGTGAAGCCTATGGTGGCCACCTCTTCGATTTGGCCACTAGTCAAAAGATCGACCGCGTCAATTATTTGTGGCCCACCATATTTGGGAATTGCATCCAAGTAGTCAAACACTGTCATAATTTCCAACTCTTTTCCCCAAAGGGAAGGACACCTCCCATGCCATTACATCTTGTCGTCATAGTCGGTCCCTTCTATAAATGGGTAATTGACTTCTTGACCTATAATCCTCCTTCGGTTGGAAGCCATAAATACATCGTTGTGGTGGTCAATTATTTAACCAAATGGGTCGACGTGATGCCTTCTTTTAACTATAAGGTTTGTATTGCAACGCTTTTATTTTTCATCCATGTTATTGTGTGTTTCGTTGTCCCCCAACAATTAGTCTCATACAACGGTTCTCACTTTAAGGATGTTGTTTGGAAAGATCTATCCACCATGTTGAAGCTTGAACACCAGTATTCATCTTCTTATTATCCTGAGGGAAATGGCTAAGTTGAGGTTGTCAACAAGATCCTCAAAACCATGCTCCAATGAATGTTGAACAAACACAAGTCCAAATGGCACCACTTTCTCTTTTAATTCCTGTGGGGTTCTTCACTAGGTTTTCCTTGGAAAAATGTAGGGGTCATTTAGAGGTTATCAAGGGTTAATTATTAGTAAACATGGATTATTTAGGGGTAATTACTAGTTAATAAGGGGTGAAATATGGGGTAATCAGGAGTTAATTAGGGGTCAATTATGGGTTAACTAGAGGAAATTAATGGTACTTATGGGTCAGTTATGAGTAAGTAGGGGGCATTTAATGCTAAGGGCTCAGCTAAAGTACTATTTTTCCATGATGTTGGACATTTAGTTAGGTTCATGGTGGCATGTTCTCATTTCAAATCCTTCTGTGTGAGGCACATTAGTCTACATCAATGGATTTACTGGGGAATATGTCATCAAAAAACTTTTTCTTTTTTTTGGGGGGGGGGTTAGCAAAACCATCGTCAAAAGGGTATTTTACTATAGTGAGAGAGAGAGAGATAGAGAGAGATGAGTGGGGTGTGATTATAAGTAAGGGGAGGATAATATTTTCTAGAGAAAATGAGGAGATTAGGAAGGTTAAGTTTTTGGGGAGGAGTAGGCCAATTAGAGAGAATTGTGGTATAGTTGAGCAATGATGGGTTTGGGAAGAGAGATGGAGAAAAAGAAAGAACGATAGAGAGAGAGAGAGAGAAGGAGAGAGAGAGAGGGAGATGGGATAGGATTTAGGGGTTGGGGGAGAGAGAAAGGATTAGGGTAGGTGGAGGGTTAGGGGATAGAGAGTGTGTGAGAGATTCAATTAGTAATGGTTACAAAGAGGAGGATAGAGTGTGAAATATGGAAGACGAAGATTAGTTGTAGTGGGGAGTAGGGTGATGAGTGTGTGTGTGTGTGTGTGTGTGTGTGTGAGAGAGAGAGAGAGAGAGAGAGAGAGAGAGAGAGAAAGAGCGAGGGGTGGGTTTGGGGTGGTGTTATCAAGTTAGGGAGAGAGAGAATGAGAGGGTGTTATTAGAGCTTAAGAGGAGGAGGGGGTTTTATAGAGTAGGAGAAGAGATATAGGTGTGGGAGTTAACTATATGTAATGGAGAAGGAGTTTTAGAGATAGAGAGAGAAACAAGGGGTGATTAGGGGTAGGGGAGAGGTGGGGGTAAGGTGCAAGAATGTATTAGAGATCATGAAGGTTATGAATTTGGGGAGTAGGAAAATTAGAGAAAAGGGATTATAGTTTAGGAGTGGGGTGTTGGAAAAAGGGTTGGATTTTAGGGTGGATGTAGTAGGTTAGAGAGAGAATGAGAGTGGGTATTAGTAAGGGTTAGAGAGAGAGAGAGAAGTGGGGGTGATTAATAGTAAGGCAAATGAGGGGGATTTGGGGAGAGAAAGAGATAGATATATTGACGATTTGGGGTTGTTAGGTTACTTAGAGAGAAGGTTAGTATAGTAGAGAATTTGAGGGATTGGGAGTAGAGATACATATAGAGAAAGAATAAGATAAATAGAGAGAGAGAGAGAGAGAGAGAGAGAGAGAGAGAGAGAGAGAAGTGGTAGGGTGATAGGGGTTTTGAGAGAAAGAGAGGGGGTGTTAGGGTAGAAAGAATAGTAGAAGGCTAGGGAGAGACACGAGGGGAGTTATGAAGAGAGAGATGGGCAGGAGAGAGAGAGAGAGATGTGGGATTGGGCTATGGGTTAAGGACTTAGTGGTATGGTGTGGGGGGATAAAAAGAGAGAATGGGGTTAGGGATAGT
>LPNX011117147.1:562-43051 GCA_001517045.1 Pseudotsuga menziesii | reverse complement strand
TGAATGCTTATAGTTCTCATTTGATGCTTGATTTAGCCATTTGTTGTAGCTTGAATCAAGATTGGTTTTAATTGGTTTCCATTGATTCAGGGTTTGAGAAAAGATATTTTAATCAAATTTTAGTTGCATGAATTAATTATCTTCACTTTTTCGAATCTCGATTCTTTTATGTTGATTGCATATTTTCTTTGTAAATACTTATCATTATTCAAAAAAATAAATGAGCTCTACAAAGGTAAGCGAAGAGAAAAATGGTCTATGCACTAGGTTCCTATGAATTGATTGTAGGATACCTATTGGCACGAGACCAACATTCATCTAATGCAATAATCAATTGGCATAATTACAATGCATAATTGTATTAGCCTCCAGTGACAAATATTCTTCCAGAAGACTGTCATTATCAACCAAAGATCTTGTGAGGTTGTTTGTACTTCATTGATGGTATTGATTCTCTATTGTTTAATTCCTGTATATTGTTGAGGCTGTTGCTTTGCTTTTTTTGAGCTGGGTCGTAGTCTTGATTGGGATGCTAAACCTTACTAAACCTTCCTAGGCTGATATGTGCCTGTATTGACGATTCTATCTTGGGTCGTGACATTTGTGACCTTGTTTGACCTTGTGGGGTGTTGTAGATAGGGCCGTGACTTTTTGGGCTTCTATATATGTCTTGTGAACCTTGTGGGATTCTAGATTTGAACCATGAACACTTGTTAAATTGTTAAACCCATCTGTGACTGTTTAAAGGATGTTTGGATTAAGTTGTGTTCATTGTGAGACCTCTAAGTTTGAACCGTAAATTTCCTAAGGTCTGTTCATCCTATTAGAAAGGGATGCAATTTTTTTAGGCCTGTTTGGAGTAGGCTATCATTGCTGGTTGTTTTGACATGTTGATATAGGTCTGTAATAATGAATTAGTAGCTTCATAATAGTGATATATCAGATCTGAAGCAGTCCCAAACTGATGTGTGTTCAAGTGGTGGTAGGGGGGTTGATTTTTGATGGGATTGAGACTCCCTGACCATTTGCTGGATGGACAGGCTGAATTTGTCTGTCATCTGTTGTTCTTAGAGTCCCTATCCTCTATGTTCCTCATTTTTGGTCTATCAGTTCAATTATTATGGAGTCCTAAAGAATGCCAAACAGAATCCGAACCCCAATTCATCGGTAGTCTAGTATCTTGTGATTTTTCTTAGACTGTGTATTTCAATGATTGTCAAGGTCATACCTGCTTCAATTTATAAGGTATTCATCTATTATGATGGATCTAGATAGAAACAGGAGATAATCTACTTGTTATGTTGAGTTGGGAATTTTATAATTATATCTAAAAGCTAAAAGCTAACAATACAAAGTGGAATCCCAAAAGTAGCTCCTATAAAAAGCTAAAAGCTAACAATACAAAGTGGGATCCCAAAAGTAGCTCCTATAAAAAGCTAAAAGCAGAACTCAAACCTAACCCCAACTCCATATATGAATTTGAGGTTATGTTTTAGGTAAAAATAGATTCTACATTATACTTTTTTGTTGTAACATTGATGATTTGAGCTACATTACCTTCATGCAGCTTATTTTAAGATTGATGGTTTGATATCTATCTCTTACATTGTCTCTTTCTTGTATCTGATAGGAAATGATGCTGGAATTTGAGAAAGCTAGGCCAAGGAGCTATCTCTTCACATAGATAGCTGAATTAATTTTCTTCAATTTTTCTATTATTTTACGCTGACTATATATTTTCTTTGTAAATACTTATCGTTATTCAAAAAAATAAATGAGCTCTACATATCTAAGCGAAGAGAAAAATGGTCTATGCACTAGGTTCCTATGCATTGATCGTAGGATACCTATTGGCACAAGACCAACATTCATCTAATGCAATAATCAATTGGCATATTTACGATGCATAATTGTATTAGCCTCCATGACCATCATTGGCTAGTGGAGGCCAAGATCGAGCATAATGTATGATTCTATGAGTTTATCAGTTTGTCAAGATTTAGGTCCCCACATGTCCATTGGACCATTAAGGGACGAGATAACAAGTGGAGTCCCCACTTGCCCTGAATCTAATCAGTGCCATTGTGTTTCACTGACACCTTCCTATTGTGACTTGTGAGTCTACATGTTCTGTTGTTCATGATGTGATTCATGTTATTTGACTAATGTTGTTATTCTTTTATTTTGACAATATTGTATAAATCAGTGAAAGATTCACTAGTTTTTACAATTTTTTATAATGAAGTTAAATATTCGCCAAGTTTTTACAACATTATATAATAAAATGAAAGATTCACCAAGATTTTACAATATTATATAATAAAATGAAAGATTCACCAAAAATTTACAACATTATATAATAAAATAAAAGATTCGCCAAATTTTTTATATATACATATTATATTATTGATAAAATCGCCTTCAACTTTTCCTATATATCGGAGAGATTCGCCCAATTTTTATACATATAATTCTAGGGGGGGGGTTTAAAATCATCCCTGGGGGGAATATTAATGTTAGGAGTGAATGTGGGAATGTTAGGAGAGAATGTTTTGATAGGTGTAATGTTAGGAGTGAATGTGGGAATGTTAGGAGTGAATGTTTAGATAGGTGCAAATATATGAATGAATGCTAGGTAGTTTTAATAGGTGCAAATATATGAATGTAAGAATGAATATATGGGGAATGTTAATGTTAAGAATGAATATATGACGAATGTTAATGTTAGGAGTGAATGTGGGGATGGGGGAATGTTAGGAGAGAATGTTTTGATAGGTGCAATGTTAGGAGTGAATGTTTTGATAGGTGCAAATATATGCATGAATGTTAGGAAGCATTCAGCATGTTAGGAAGTTTTTATCGGTGCAAAATATATGAAAGTATGTATTATTAAGTTTATGTATGATTGTAGATGTAAAATATTTTCAGTGTTGAGAAGTTGAGAATGTTAGGAATGTTAGAAAGTTTTGATAGAAATATTTTTTATTACTAAAGTAAAATTAGCAACTTGATTCTTAATTTTAATATTTTTTATACTAAGGTAACATTAGCAATTTAATTATTATATTTATTTTATGTTCGTTACAAGAAAAGAAAAGGAGCACTACAAAGTTGCAGTAGTGAGGAAACTACAAATAGCATTCCTATATAACCCCCCAGGATTTAAATAAAGGTGATGAAATGAATACAGAAAAACAAAAAGAAAGACTTGTAGAGTTACAGGGAGAATTCAAAAAGTTAAGGCCCCCCATGTTTGATGGATAATTTGAGGAAGCAATATAATATTGGTTGTTAAATCTGCTCTGTGGTGGAAGGAGGCTAAAAGTGTCAGTAACATACATAGTAAAGAGTTGAGTTGGAAATTCTTTAAAAAAATATTGAAAAAATGTATATGTCAGAACGATATTTTGATGAGAAATCCAAATAATTCAATGATTTGAGACTAGGATTGTCAACCATGGAAGAATTTGTAATCGAGTTTGTAAATTTACAACGTTATGTACCATACCTAAGAGTTGAAAAAGCTAAGGTATATAGTTTTATCAATTGTTTACCCCCATTGTATAAGGAAAAGATTGTGTTTGAAATTCCTAAACAATGGATGAAGCAATTAGAAAGGCCTAGTTGTGCTACCATTTGTTTAAACAAAGATCCAAATTGAGTAGAAGTTGAAAAAATAAAAAAAATTGAAAAGAGTATCGAAACTTCCAGTGGAGGATGGAATAGTAACCTGTAAGCATGTTGCAGGAAGCTTCTACTGTGAATGACATAGCCAAGAATATCCCTATAGTTAATATTTCTTTGGAATATCGGCAAGTGGACCATCAATCCACCATGTTGGAAGTAGAAGGTAAAGTTTTGAACATACATGTTTCTATACTTATCGATTCAGGATCTAGTTTAAGTTACATTGCACCAAAAGTAGTTGAAAAGTGTAAACTTAGTAAGGAAAAACAAAAAAATGCATGGTTGGTATAGCTGGCAACAAAGGTAAAAAGGAAAGTTACAAAGATAGTTAAACTTTTGTTATTGGGTTTTAATGACTTGGATACCTCAGTTAATTTAAATATACTTCCCCTAGGATCCTATGACATTTTGATATGTATGGATTGGCTAGAATCTCATAAAGCTGTTATCGACTATTTGCATAAAATTTTTAGTAGTGTGGATGAGGAGGATAAGTATCATACAATGAAGGAAATTTATAGACCTTTATCTACACGACAAATTTCAGCACTACAACGTAAAAAGTGTATTAGGAAAGGGTGTCAACTTTATGGCATCAAAATTAAAGAATTTGAGCTCGAAAAATAAAAAATGGAATTGGAACAATTTCCTATTTTAAAGGAATTTGAAGTTGTATTTTGTGATAAGATATCAGTATTACCACCTAAATGATATTTAGATTTTACCATAGATCTAATGTCGTTTTTAACACCAGTATCACGACCTCCATATCATATGAGTATCCCAGAATTAATGAAATGAAGAATACAATTACAGGAGTTACTAGACAAAGGATATATTCAGCCTAGTGTATCTCCTTAAAGAGCACCTATTTTGTTCGTGGGTGTGCTAGTAATATGATAAGATAAGTTGTGATGTATTATTATTGTTTACTGTCGAGATTGATTCTATGGAAATCGTTCAAAATTCGAAATAATCTATTATAAAAAAGGAAAGAATATAAAAAATATCTTGTAGTGATGCATGGATAACTTATAGTTGATGAATAGATAACCAACCATTGATGGCAGATAACTAGAAGAACGTGAGCTAAAAAAAAATTTGGTCGACGAAATTTTTTTCCAGCTGACAATTTTTTTTTTTCGTTTGCGTTATAAATAATGGTTCTGTAACGGAAAAACATTGTTCGGCCGAATAATTGTTCAGCCAAATAACCTATAAGACCTGAAACCTGCACAATTTTCAGGTTTCTCCATTTTCGGAAGGTAAAATGGATGCCTTACACTACAAATCAACTGTCAAACTTGATACCATTAGTTTCATCATTGAATCTACTTTCTGTAGGTATAGATTTTGTTGTGTATAGGTGAGATCCGATATTTTTATTTATTTTTGTTTCTTAACATGTGTCGAGTTTCGTTTCATCTCTTTCAACATGCGGTGAAATAAAAAATATATAACTTTAAAAATACACCACCTAAAAAATTGAAACAAATATGGTGCGGTTAATTGGAGTGTCTACTTCAAAAGGGTATTCGTAGATTTTTAAATTTTATAGTCAATTGAGAGAAAAGTGGCGCAACCAAACACATGTTGAAAATCGACAAGGTTTCCCCATTGATCGAATTCAAAAAAATATTATAATTAGTATATAGATCAGTTGGTTACAAACTTATAGTCATCGCAATAGTATATTTTGTGTATGTTGTCATAACATATTTTGTTTTTGCAAAACACAAGTTTAACAATGATTTTAGGGGTGCAACCAAACATGTCTATTTTTTAGTCCTTTCATTTTTTAAGGACACACTGTCAAAAATTGAAAAAATTATGAATAGAAAGCTAACATAATTCTCTAAAAGTTTTGTTTTTACTTGAAAGTGAAATTCTAAACAAAAATATCACTTTCGTTCGCCCAAAGTTGAAAAACATGAAAAAATCAAATTTATTTTCTCACAAGACCCCCCAAAATAGACACCCATCTTCATGGATTCACCCTAGAATGACCTGATTTGATAAGGGTATAAGGGATTAAGTATAGTGGATGAGAGAGACATAAGTTCAACTAGGCATGCATGATCCGCGAGGACAAAAATATTTAAATAATACACGAAACATACTCATAATGCTAATTAGCATGTGTAAACATAAATAAGCTGGTATTTTTCATTGCATAAGGAAGGGGATATTTCCTGGGAGAATGGAAAAGGAGGAGTAATAGGTATACACGCAACCATATAACCAAAAAAATGGGAGAATAGAAAAGTAGGAATAATAGGTATACACGCAACCATATAGAGAGAAGAGAGGGTGTGGCTGTAAACAACGAAAAAATGAAGAACAAACAAGGAATTTCTCGCTTGCCCCGAGCTATTATAATCAACATAGCGGTTAGAATCCATATTTCAAGTGAGTGTAACATTTCGTGTTAGTTTTTCAACATTAAGCTAGCATTATTAGGATCTTTAACTGAGAGAATAACAAGTACAACAATCAAACACAAGAGACAATGAAAACAATGTTTTTCCTTGGGGAAACCATAAATGGAGAAAAGCCCGCAACTTCCTTAGATATAGAATCAGCACCAAAACAATAAAAGCCCAAAATAGTAAGTGATCTCTTGACAACAGTAATCTTCTTCTTGTCTAGCCCCAGTGTCTTCTCCTTCCTCAACTATGCACTACACTTGAGTGTGTATGAGTTGTGTGATAAATAAAGAGTCCATATCTCTATTTATACTAATCTTGACATGACTAAAACCCTACCAGGGCCAACCTCTACTAGGAGAGTCTAATAACTCTAGTGCCCCGGAACTGCGGGGGCTTTAACCCTTAGACAATCAAAGGGTTACCCACAATGACTTGACATGACTTGTTTACATTATTGATCCTCCCAATCGGAACATCGGGGCATGACAACATGACTCAATTACATTATAGATACATCCCGAAATAAACATCGGGTTACAATACATAATATACATAGATGAATACATTCCAAAGTTACAAATACATCAACACTCCCTCTTAACTAGGAAGGTATTCTTTCGACACAATTTTCAGCACTGGTATTCTTCTCCATATCAGTTGGATCATCTCATCATCTACATATTCAAGTCTTATTAGTCTTCAAGTCATCTTCGTCTTCAAGTCATCTTCATCTTAGGATCTGGGTCATCACTGGATCTGGATCATCATGGAACATCATCACTGGATCTGGATCATCACTTGATTTGGATCATCACTGGATCTGGATCATCGCTCGATCTGGATCATCACTACTGGATCATCATCACTGGATCTGGATCATCACTCGATCTGGATCATCACTACTAGATCATCATCACTGGATCTGGATCATCATGGGTGCTATCTTATGATTCTTCTCGTCATAGGAAGTTCTACAGAGCCAACCCTTTTTCATGCTGGTTGTAGGCCTAGCCTCCATGTAGGTCTTCTTCAACACTTATATCTGACCTGCTCGTCAGAATGGCCTGCCCAGCACTTACATATGACCTACTCATAAGAAAGGCACACCCAACACTCACATCTGATCATGTAGGAACCAATCCTATAATCATATCAGAAAGGCCCAGCACTCACATTCACCAGCATGATAGGACACACCTACTATCATCTGTGAAAAGGCTCAGCACTTACAACCACCAACATGATAGGACCCACCTACTATCATCTGTGGAAAGGCATTAGCACTCACATCCACCAGCATGGTAGGACACACCTACTACCATCTGTGGAAAGGCTCAGCACTTATAATCACCAGCATGGTAGGACACACCTACTACCATCTGTGGAAAGGCTCAGCACTTATAATCACCAGCATGGTAGGACACACCTACTACCATCTGTGAAAAGGAACTGCACTTACAATCACCAACATGATAGGACACACCTACTATCATCTGTGAAAAGGCACAACACTCACATCCACCAGCATGATAGGACACACCTACTATCATCTGTGGAAAGGCTCTGCACTTACATCCATCTAGGCAGGAGCACATACTGCTCACAATGATGGAAGGGCTCTACACTTACATCCATCCAGGCAGAAACACATCCTATTCACAATGATGGAAGGGCTTGTACTCATATTTGATCTTGTAGGAACCAATCCTATAGTCATATCAGAATGGCCCCTAGTCCTCAACTGAGCTACCTGGTAACTGACCAGGTGCCTCCATTCTCCTAGAGAATGGTAGGTGCCCTTACATCCGACCTGCTCGTCGGAATGGCCAACACTCACGTCTGACATGGAAGGAACCTAATCCTTTAACCATGACAGAATGGCTCATCCCTTACATCTGATCAAGTGGGAACACATCCCTCTATCACATCAGAATGGCTTCTCAGTCCTAGACTGAGTTTTCCTGGTAACTGACCAGGCGCCTCCATTCTCAGAATGGAAGTTGCCCTTACATCTGTCCTACTCGATAGAATGGCCAGCACTCATATCTGACATGGAAGGAACCAATCCTCTCACAATGACAGAATGGCTCAGCCCTTACATCTAACCATGGAAGGAACCAATCCTCTCACCATGTTAGAATGGATATGGATCTCATCACTTTCCCTTAGAGGAAATCTCAATTTGGAGAACACCAAGCTTCTCCCTGAAGTACTCAAACTTCATCCTAGCCAATGGCTTTGTCAATACATCAACTATTTGTTTGTCCGTTGCAACATACTGGAGCTTCACTGCTCCCCTGTGCACCATATCCCTGATATAGTGATACTTGATCTCGATATCATTTGACTTGTCATGGAACACTGGATTCTCTGACAACTTTACACAACTCTGGTTGTCACAATGTATACAAGTAGCATCCATCTAGAGATCAAATAAATCAGACAATAGCTTCCTCAGCCATACTACCTCACAACTAGCTGAACAAGCTGCGACATACTCTGCTTTAGCTATACTCAGTGCCACACAGGATTGCTTCCTGCTAAACCAAGAGATCAAACCTGATCCCATACTGAAGCAACAACCTAAAGTGCTCTTCCTATCGATGGCACTGCTGCCCAATCTGAATCAACATAACCCTTCAAGTTAATCTTCTGATTCACATCGTACTTGACCCCATAATCAACTGTATCCTTCAGGTACCTTAGAATATGCTTTGCAGCAATCAAGTGAACATGTCTCAGATCTGTCAGGAACTGGCTCAAGTTGTTCATAGCAAACCAAATGTCTGGTCTAGTGTTCGTCAGATATATCAAAGACCCAATCATCTGATGATACATCGTAGCATCAATCGATTCTGATGAAGCATCGCTCATTAGCTTCAGGTTCGATGCCTTAGGTGTGGCCATAGCTTTGCCATCCATCATCCCAAACCTCTTCAGGATCTCTACTGCATACTTCCCTTGTCCAAGGAAGATTCCATCTGTACTCTGCCACACCTCCATACCTAGAAAGTAATGCATCATCCCCAAGTCCTTCATTTCGAACTCAGCAGCAAGCTTTCTCTTTGTATCAGCAATAAACCCATCCGTACCTGTCACAAATAGATCATCTACATATAGTAGAAGCATCACTGGGTTGCCATGTTCAACCTTGTAGTAAAGCTTGGAGTCTGCTTTACTCTTGATAAATCCCAAACTGGATAGAAAGCTGTCAATTCTACCGTACCAGGTCCTGGGTGCCTGTTTCAAGCCATACAAGGATTTCTTCAATATGCACACATGAGATTCTCTATCATGTGTCTCAAAACTGAGTGGTTTTTCTACATACACTTCCTCTTCTACTACACCATTCAAGAAAGCAGTCTTGACATCCATTTGGTGTATCTTCCATTTCATCACTACAGCCAGAGCAAGTACCGATATGATGGAAGTGTATCTAACTATAGGAGCAAAGGTTTCTTCATAATCTATTCCTTCTTTCTGAGAGAAACCCTGAGCCACAAATCTTGCTTTATATTTTTCAATGCTACCATTTGCAGCATGTTTGATCTTGTAGATCCATTTGGAAGTTACAACTGACTTCCCTTCTGGTCTTGGGACAACATCCCAAACATCATTCTTCATGATCGATTTATATTCTTCGATCACATCGTCCTTCCATTCTTTTCGTTCTGTCGCTTCTTCATAACTGGAAGGTTCTTTATCAATGAAATCACATAGTAAAGCTACATACCTGAAGCAGGATCTGGTCCTCTTTATTTCTCTGTGATTCTCTTCTGGAGCCCCATATTTCTCTGCACCTTAGATAAGTTCTTGTACCCAAGCAGGTTTACTCGTATGAGGATTCTTCTCCAGAGGTGGATCTACAAGTCTTTGAGGTTCTTCGAAATCTCGATCTTCTTCTTGAGTTTCTTCATTCATGGCTGTATCATGAATTCTGGGTGCTTCTGCTTCTTCAGGTTCTTCAGCAGGTTTCTTTCTAGATTTGTTGTTAGCTGTGTCTTCGTCAAATGTCACATCCTTTTTGATGTCAATATTCTTGTATCCTAGGAAATATATTATGTAAGCCTTCGAGCTTTCAGAGTATCCCACAAATATACCCTTCTTTCCTGAAGGATCTAATTTTGTTCTCTTCTCTTTTGGAATGTGTATGTACATAGGACATCCAAATATTCTGAGATGGTTGACTTCTGGTTTCTTGCCGGAGAAGACTTCTTCAGGAGTCTTATTTTCGAGTACTCTATGTGGAGTACGGTTCTATACATACACCGCTGTTCTGGCAGCTTCCGCCCAAAGATGCATAGGAAGATCTTGATCATGAAGCATAGCTCTTGCAACTTCCATGATAGTTCTGTTCTTCCGTTCCGCAATCCCGTTCT
The DNA here is from genome assembly GCA_001517045.1 of Pseudotsuga menziesii. Lineage (NCBI taxonomy): Eukaryota > Viridiplantae > Streptophyta > Pinopsida > Pinales > Pinaceae > Pseudotsuga > Pseudotsuga menziesii. The sequence continues at coordinate 32,556 of LPNX011117147.1, read as the reverse complement.
ATTGTGGATTATAAGGAGTGGACAAATCCCTCTTAATACCTGATTCTTTGCATAGCTCTTTGAATTCATTAGAAGTGAATTCCCTGCCATTGTCTGATCTAAAAGTCTTGATCTTCTTTTCAGTGTGGTTCTCGATCAAGGCTTTGAATTCCTTGAATTTGCTGAATACTTTGTCTTTGTTCTTCATGAAGTAAACCCATGTCTTCCTAGAAAAATCATCAATAAAAGAAACATAATATGCATACCTGCTTAGTGAGTTTGATGACACAGGACCGCATACATCGGAGTGGATGATTTCGAGGATTCCTTTGGATTTGATTTTGTTGCTAGGAAATGTCTTCTTTGTATTCTTTCCTTTCGCACATCCCTTGTAGACCCCATCATGTTTTGCTTGGAATTATGGAAGACCTTCAACAACTTTGCTTGCAATAGGTAGTGCTCTGTAATGCACATGTGCAAGCCTTCTATGCCAAAGTTCATTTGGCTCTACTGTGTCATTGAACAAGGCTTGTTCTAGATGGCCCTTCAATTTGTACAAACCTCCTTCTTATTCTCCAATCACCACCTCATCATTGATAGTCTTTCCTCTTGGCCACATGATGACTTGGCCATCTATGAATGCAACCCTCATTCCTTTTGCATCCAATGCTGATATGGAGAGAAGTTTCTTCTTGAGTCCTGGCACAAACAATACTTCCTTCATTGTTAGAGACTTTCTAGAGTCTAGCTTATAGGAAGATTCCCCACTACCTTTTATTGGATATTGGTAGTCATCTCCTAGCTTCACCTTGTGAGGTGAGTCATGTTCTGATAGTCTCATCCAGTCATATGTTTGGAAGCCCCACTGTCTATAAGCCAATCATCACTTCCATGAGTAATGTTGCCCATGAGAGCGGAAATCAAAACATATTCATCCTCGCTTGAAGAATCTTCCCTTTCATATCTAGTTCTTTTCTTGTATGGTTCATCATCCTTTGTCGCATGAGCATGATGTCTTCTTTTGTTCCCCTTCTTCTTATGAGAGTGGACCTTGTTCTTAGGACAGTCTTTTGCAAAGTGTCATTTTTCATCACATGTATAAAATCTTATTTTAGATAGATCCCTTCTAAATTTATGTCTATGATGAGGATCCTTACCTTTGGAGTAGTGAGGTCTTCTTCTACTTTTCTTGGAGTGAACTGTGAGAGCTTGGTCTTCACTTCCCATCTTCTCTTCTCAAGGTGCTATCCGAGCTTCTTCTTGAGAACATTCTTCCCACAGTCTGTTGAATTTGAATAACTTCTTTCTGGCACAGATTCCTTCAATGAAAGAGTCCCATGTCCTAGGGAGACCATTCAAGGTGGTCATCACAATTTCTGCATTCTCCACTTCTTCATCTACAAGTTCTAATTGTTCCTTGATCTGAGAAACCCTTGTGAAGTAAGACTAGATGGTCTCTGCATTCTGAATCTTCACATTCTTCAGTTGATTCCTTAGAGTCATCTTCCGATTTATGTCCTTCCCTTCAAACAATTTGGTTAGGGCATCAAACATAGCTTTAGGTGTCTTGAGAGAGGACACATGTGGGATAAGGTGATCCTTGATAGAATCAGCAATGATCCTCTTTGCCATAACCATTCTCTTCTTATGTAAGGCCTTTTCCTTATCTCCCTCTGGAACTGGAACCTCCTCATGGATGTAGGAGTCTAACTGATTTTCTTCCAGGACCAGGGAGATCCTATACTTCCAGGCTCGAAAGTTATCAGCTGCCTCAAGATTTTCATCAAGCTTGGTATGATGAGACATCTTAACACTGAGAGCCTCAAATGGAAATACAAAATATTTAGATCTTACCAGGTCAAGATGTCAGATTTGGGATTTGGAGCTGAAATCTCGCAGTACTGGATCAGGAGAAAATTAGGGTTTTTCTTTTCCGGAGTTCTGTCCACCCAAATGCCTTGAAATTTATCCTTAACTTCGATTTTGGGAAGGAGATCAATCCAGGCCTAGGCTCACTGAAAAATTCCTCTTCTGTGAAAAGCCCTAATTTTTGACAATAGTGTTGGGTCCAAAATTGAAAAACCTCAAAATTGGATTCTGCTTCGACAGAAAGATGCACCCTAAGGAGGAGAGTTATTCCACCTTACTTTTGCTGAAAATCTGTGGAGGAAGATCCACAAACTAGGAAGCCCTAATTCCCGCAGCTGCACAGTGTCTTGTTCTCAGGTTAGCTCTGATACCGTGTTAGTTTTTCAACATTAAGCTAGCATTATTAGGATCTTTAACTGAGAGAATAAAAAGTACAACAATCAAACACAAGAGACAATGAACATAGTGTTTTTTCTCAAGGAAACCATAAATGGAGAAAACCCCACAACTTCCTCAGAGATAGAATCAACACCAAAATAGTATAAGCCCAAAACAGTAAGTGATCTCTTGACAGTAGTAATCTTCTTCTTGTCTAGCCCCAATGTTTTCTCCTTCCTCAACTATGTGATACACTTGAGTGTGTATGAGTTGTGTGATAAATAGAGAGTCCAACTCTCTATTTATACTAATCCCGACATGACTAAAACCCTACTAGGGCCGACCTCTACTAGGAGAGTCTAATAACCCTAGTGCCCCGGAACTGTAGGGACTTTAACCCTTAGACAATCAGAGGGTTACCCACAATGACTTGACATGACTTGTTTACATTATTGATCCTCCCGATCGGAACATCAGGGCATGACAACATGACTCAATTACATTATAGATACATCCCAGAATAAACATTGGGTTACAATACATAAGATACATAGATGAATACATTCCGAAGTTACAAATACAACAACATTTGGTTCAAATACTATATCTTTATAAGTTTTCCCTAAGGAGTACCTCTTTATTTGGTTGTGGTCACACTCTTGCATTTAGTTTTGGAAGCATTTCTCCATCTATTTCTGGAAACATTCCTTCATTTGTTTCTAGGAGTAAATTTGGATCCACTAGTTATCCATCATTTGGTGGAAGCAACTCCTCATTTGGTTCATCCAATATTGCATCCTTTGGTGGAAGCAATGCATCGTATAGTTTTTCCAACACTTCATCATTTGGCTTGGGACAGTCTTTTGGAGCTTCCAGTGCAACATCTTCATAGTCAACATTACCCTCATTTGGATCTGGGTTTGGAGGCACTATATCTTTTCCCTCTTCAAGTTTTTCTTTTGGTGGATATATAGTTGTAGGAAGTAGCTAATTTACTTTCGTATGGGTAACAATCACTCCATATGGAAATACATTATGCACCATAGTGAGGCATATTTACAATTTCTGAGGTAAAGCATCCAATTTCTGAATTTTAATTCCACTTGAGGATCATCATCAAAATTGCAACTTGCCAACAATGAATTTTTTGTTAGTTCACTTGTACTTATAATTAGTATTTGAGTTGAGTTGCATTGTACTTGGTTGCATTCTCGGCTGAGATTGACACCTTTTATTTTTTGAGATGGAGTTGTTGAGACAGTTTGTCACCTATTTGTAAAAGGTTGAAGTTGGAAGAAACCCTTTGTGTCTTTTAACAGTCCTTAAATGCCTAAGATTGAACAAATATTAGAGTTACTGAGCACTCTAATAATTACTACTTTTAAAATTCAATCATGAACAACAAAGAAACTCTCCAAAATGTTCTATCTCATTTGCAGGATTTGAAAGCCAAGGTGGACATTCTCTAACATGACGATAAACACTAAAGGAATCAACGTTTTGAACTAGTTGTTGTTTAGAACAACCCTCTTTTTGAAAATGACAATGATTCCTATCAACCGTCAACTCATGACCAAGTCATTGAATTGATGAGAGAAGATGAAGCCCCTCATGATCATGTTCAACATAATCTTTCCAAGCCCATCATTAGACCTTGGGAATCTCAGGATCAACAAACACAAAACAGGTATTGAATATGATAAGGAAGTAACCTTTCATATTCTAGATTATTCTAGACCAATCCAATTTTAGAGTTATGGATTTATTCAAGACGAGTCCTTTCCAGCTGTTCTAGTTGAACATCAACATGAACATTTTCAATGAATTGCCGCATGGAAGAGCAATGCTTCAATCTCCATTCTTGTCAGTATTATGGGAAGCATAACCATTCTTTAAGTAGTTGTTCAACGATGAAGAAACCTACATGATCAAAAATTCAGTATGGGTGGACCACTTCTTGGAAATGGTTAACAACAACCAAGAAGATATATCATTCATATCGCAAAATCCATTCTCAAGTTTTGACACAACTTGCAGTAGAAAATTTTCCTTCTTCTCATCTTGTACCTAGTAGGGGGGAATATCATGAATCAATAGTCAGGCTTCAAGTTTCAAATCCATATCAATCTGACAACAATTAGTCACAACCTTCTTCACTTCTAGAAAAAATGATCTTGAGCCACAACTAGATTTAGATGTCATATTCAGTATCGTAGCCAGAGTACAGAAAGAAATCTATGCTCCATATAATTCATTAAATCATGGTATTCCATGTCTAGTTTTGGCACTCATAACCACCATGATATTTTATACTTATCATTTTGTTCTTGACAAGGGGATTGATGGACCGTTAAAAAATAAGCGAGCTTGAACCAGTCACAAGATCCATTGCTAGAACTTGGTGCTAGTTTCTATAGCCTTGAGCTAGAGCCATCTAGCTAGAGTAAGAGTTGTAGCCAAAGCCATAGTGAGAGCCATGTTCCATTGATGATGATTTGGTTTGTGTTATTTCTAACCACTAGTTTAGTAGCAGACATCAATATCATGTTTCTTTTGCTAGACATTTAGAAGGAACCGTTGATCCCTAGAGCCAAGTTCCAAAGAGAATCGTTGAGCAAGAACTAGAGTTAGTGCCAAGTTCTAGAGGGAAGCGTTGAGCTGGAACTAGAGTTATCACTAAGATCTAGGATTTGTAGTCATCCTTAACCACCCATTTAGTAGAAGACATCAACTTTTGATTCTGAGAGCATCTTAAGCCATTTGCAACTCCATGTTTCAGCTGTATGCTTGGACTCCTATACACCCCTTTGGATTAAAAGGGGTAATTATTGGAACCTAATCTATTAGGGTTATGTGAAGATGTAGAGTCATCTCAAAAGTCCATGAAACATCTTGTAATGTGAATCCAAAAGTCACATACCATTGTATATATACAAGTATATTCTTAATGAAATTTGAGCTTTCACATCGATTATGGTTGTATTTGTAGTATTTGGTTTTTTGCCCAATTAGGCATCCCAACATTAGCAAACAAGTTTAAATTAAATAATCTCATTACATTTGTTTAATTCTAATTAATATGCATATGCTATTGATTGCATGCAATGAATAAAGATCAAAATGATGATCAACTATCAAGTAATAAAGACATTAGACATATTTTATTAATTAATAATATTTAGAATTTAAAAAATTAGGAAGGAAGGCTATGGAATGAGACTGGGATTGATTTTTTTTTTTTATAAAGCAAAGGGTGGATACTTGACTTGGACATTGGAAATAGTAAGAGAGGTTATTGTTCTTGGAAATTGGAAATAGTAAGAGAGGCTCTTATTGTTCTTGGAATTTGGAAATAGTAAGAGAGGTTGTTATTGTTCTTGGACATTGGAAATATTAAGAGAGGTTGTTATGGAGTTATTGGAGTTGTCATATGTTTCTTATAACCAGCCTCTTAGGTGTCAAATCTCTAGGAGGATTAATCTCAGTTTGGGCATGTTTGGGCATGATTCAACACTACATTGACTATATTACTTTTGCTTTCTTAAACTAAGGATTGACTTGGTGCTACAAAATTGCTAATTCAACTAATTTGTAAATAATTTATTATTTCTAACTCATTTATGTTATTTTTCATAAAAAATACATTAATTGATATGATAATATGCTGTAAAAACTGATATAGAAATTTTACCTATTATGTTAGAAGTTATAAGCCCAAACCTAACAAGAGAGATAAATATAATCGTTTAAATATCTATGAAAACATGTTGAAATTTTAGTGATAATAGCTTTCATTTAAGAATGTTTGCTTAATTTTTAGAAATTTTAGAAAGCATCCCATTAAATGGGTGGTTACCAGCGATGAAATCACTAGTTCGTAATGAATACGCCATATTGCAGTAGAACAAATATATTTGGAAACTTCAATTATACTATATATATATATATATATATTAAAGACAATTTCAATTATACAAAGAAATAGAGTATAAAAGACGAAGTCAGGGTTACCTAATTGGTGTTTAGTTAGGTAAATATAATATTTTTTAACAATTGAATTCCATTTTTTTTAAATTAATTTAAATTTCATTGTTTCACGAGCATTTTTCCAACCATTTTTCACCTCACATTTAGAATAAAACTATTTTTTTCCCTTTAGGTTGTCTTTGTCATATCACCTTTAGAATAATACTATTTTTTACTCATAAAAGAAACAAACGTAGGTTTGTCATTAGATATATTTTTTATGAAGCAAATGACTATCTTTGTTTGTCATATCACATGTAGATTTTTTTTCATATGGAAATATGTACGGGAAACCCAACAATACTTCTTCACATTAGTGGATGGTAGAGGTGGTAAACCGCCGGCCATCCTCGCAGAAGGCCTAACCCCAAAAATACTCAAAATCAAAACTCGAANTATATATATATATATATATATATATATATATTTTTTTTTTTAAGAATAAACCAATCACAATCTCCAGATAACACAAAACCACATCCTAATTTTGATCATATTTCAAATTTTGATACCATGATTAAAACTGAAAAAACCTTCATAAATGGTGAAAGTTAAACGATGAGCAAACGAAAGTTTCCATGTGAAACCGTAATTACAATGGATCAATAGCAAAAGAGAGATGTGTTTTACATAAAGTTTCTGCTCCAAAGTTAATATGGGATAACATAAATTTGTAATAGCTTTCGCTCTCTAAGCAACGAGAGAGCTCAATGATTGATTTTAGTACGCCTGGTGTTGATTTTCGGCCAGAAGTTCTTTACGAGATTTCTACATTGATTTTTTTCTTATCGTTGTAGTTGTCAGTCTAGAATTTCTTGAATCCTCGTCCTAATTTTATAGCCTGTGGAATTTCATGGGTACTTAATGAGGAGTGGACTTTGCCTCATGGATTGGTACATAATGATGAGTGGACTCTCCCATCCAATTTTCCTCATGGATACACACTCCCTTAATCTTTCCCTCCTCTCTGAAGCACAAACACCGTAAACAAATGTTTTTTGGTGAGATGTGAATCCATTCACTGCCTTGTTTTACTAGCTCCTTCTCTCTAACTGCGAAGCTGGTCATGGATTTGTATGGCTTTCATCAGGTAATTAGTAATTGTGTCTAATCTGGTCATCTGAAGAGAGCTGAGCTTGTTGTGCAATATCATCTTTTGGTTAATGTTCTCATTTTTGTAAAGTTTAACGAGGGCATCAAACATGTCCTTCATTGTTTTCTTTTCAAATATATGAGAAATTAGATGATCCTTTATAGCATCCATGATCATCCACTTGGCTCTCACTTCTTTCTTCTTGTGAGTCACCAAAAGCATCTGACATGTCGGTGAAGACACCACATCCTTGACAATATCCCAAAGGTCATTCTCTTCTAATAGAAAAGTTACCCCGAATTTCCATGAAAGGAAATTCAATGAACCATCAAATATATCCTTGAACCTCAGGCTAGTTGATGCCATCTCCAATCCATATCTGATTTGATGCAAAACCCTTAGGTCCAAAAATTACTCCTTAAAATAAATAATGAAACCCTCTAATTGCTGGTGACTCTTTCTAGTAGTACCAATATAAAATCTTTAAGAGCCTCATTTTCATACCAATTATGAACTTGACTATTTGACTATGAAATTAATTATGTTCCTCTAGATATAAATACAAATACAAATAGGAAATAGGAACAAATACTTGAGGAGTATGGATAAATACATCATGAGGATAAAATGAAGAAATACAATGATGAATATATCTATGAAATGCTCTACAAATGCAACAAGGATCCTACTGAGACTGCACAATTCACTAAATTTTTAGGTGTCCAGTCACCTTCGTCTGTTTGGCATGGATCATTTGCATGGAGGACTCATGAATACAACAAGAATTGTACTCACCGACTATAGTGTTACAAGGCTCTTTGAGGGGTTTCTTCTTCCAGCTAATCCCATCACTAGTTTACAACACCATAGTGGGAAATACAAGCCATACAAAGAAGAAGGGCACAACCCTACTACTCTTGATTGCCATGGCCAATCTTATTGATGAAAGTGATATGGAAGAAGATGTGAAATCGGAAAATGAATGGAAGTTTAATTAAAACTTGAAGGAGAAGAGGGATCAATTAACAAGAGAGGGTATCATGGATATCACTTACTGATCAAAGCAATTGCAGGAAACATTAAAAAGACAACTAAAACGAACTTAACAAAACCTAATTTACATGTAAAACACAATGCTCAGAAATCCCTAAATCCCTAAGACCTAATGCTCATAGTACACAACAATAACTCATAGACAATAAAATAACCACAATAGAGAGAAATATCCCAAGACAATAACAAACAAACATTAAAATTACCCATAATAGACATCAATAACCACTTACAAATTCAATGAAAACTTGATGTGTTAATAGACACATGGGGTTATGAATTGGTATGCTTGAAATCCTACAAGTGAGTGCAACTCTCTTCAAAATCTTCCTAGCTCCATGAACAAGCCTTTGGACGTTTCCTCCAAAACAATTAGAGAATATAGATGCAAAAAAATACAACGAGGTACATACAACAAAAATCAATGAACAATTTGACATTACTAAGAAAGTTAAAACCCACATGAAGACAGCTTCACATGCCCATCGTCATGGAAATCATGGGGAACGAATTGGGTTCAATTTTCCCCTAATATAATCATCACTCCACCAATAACTACAACCAAGTAAATACTTAACACTATCATGGTGAGAGGTGTCACAACCCTCGACAACTTGTCACGGGGTTGCACAGCACTGCCCGGAAGCATGTTGGGGGCTGGTCCAACCCAATCGCTTGTCGGCGCACTATGCCTAAACTCGACAAACGTTTTTACACTTAGTCTTTTATCACGTTTATTCATTTAGCACATTAACCATTCATTAGCATGTAAGCACAATAAATAAACACACATCATAGTAAAGGGTGGGGTTGCCAATTCGCAAGGCCCCAACAAACTTTTATTAACAAAGATGAAGTTTAAAACATATGGAGTTTCCACAACCCGATAGAGCGCCCGGCGAACACCGAACAAGATACCACATCGTGTGACAGAATACAAGAAGTACGTGGGCTCCTTCCTGGGTGCCCCACGATGCCTGTAGCAGACTCTTGCGAGGGTGTCGTGACGTTCATCCTAGCTGGCTCGTGATGAGCATAGGCAGGCATGCACGCTTTAGGAGTCAACACTTCCTGAGCGAACCTCATCAGACAAGCGCACTCGGATAACATCTAGAGTGCTTCCCTTTCCAAGCATCTACCTCTGTGTCTTATTCGTGAGAGTCATGCTCTTGCTTCCTCTCTTGTCTACTTGTCGTTACCTCTCTATCCCCTTGAGCGAACCTTGTGAGCGCCTTTATATATGAGACGCGCATGACCCAAGTTATGATTGTGCGGTCACCTGACATGCGCTCCACATTAGCGCCCCGTTAGATAGGTTGCTTTCCGCCCAAGTTAGGGACATCGCCCATTAAGCCTCCATCCAATGGTCCTTTGTTTAAGCGCTAGCGTCCCCTTTGTGTCCACTTAGCGCATCATCTAGGCGCGTCCTCTATAGAGTGTGCGAGCGCTTGGTCAAGTGCTCCATGACTCCGTCGTCAAGTGCACTTGTTTTGGTCCATGTGAGCATGTGGCTCCTCGACGCTCCATTGACAAGTGCGTCTAATAGTCATCCTGTGTGCGCATGCTTTCCAACGCTCCTTTATATGAAACCTTGGCGAGGTACCCTCCACCCATTTCTGTTGGCATGTAGCGTTTTTCGGTCAAGTATGGTCCTTTAGTGTGGGTGCGTGTCCGCCTCTTGGTTCAAGCACTCCTCCCAACGTTCCATCATTTAGCAAGGTGTTTTCTCGTTTTACCCAAACTCCCAATTGACGTGTGATTTTCCCCTATATGCGCCCCAAGTCACCCCTTGGGGCAAGATCGTGTGCTTCCTTGGGTCGTGAGGATGGTGCGCTTGGCCCAAGGCCATGACAAGAGGCACTTTCAAAACCTACAAGTAAAATAGTTCTAGGTGGAGAGAATACCCCACGATTGGACCAACCAAAAATGAATGAATGGGACAGAAGGTAATCTTTGACATGTCACCAAATGACACAAGAAACGAGCTCATTAACTGCCCATTAAATTCATCAACTATAGGCATGTTATGATTGGGATGGTCTACATGTCTAAAATCAACCTGCCAAATAGACCACTCCACAACTAGCTCCTCTCCCTTATTTAAATTTTTATTTTGCGAAACTTAATGTTTAGTGGGAGTTTTCGATTCTCTCGATGCAAGTACAGGAGGGTCGTCCGATGAGAGCATCTAATGGTCTTTCTGCATTTGGCTTGGACGAAGCTAGAACTCTTACTATTGCTTAATGTTTATCTACTTGCATTCACATAGCCTAAACATTAACCATTTCGCTCTTTCTATACAACATTTTTTAGCAAGATTGAGTAAGTCAAAATCTCAAAAAAGTGTTTAAAGTTACATAATTTAGATGGCTTAAAGTATTTGAAGGCACCAACTCCATTTATGCATTTAAAAGCAAAATTTGAACAACACAAAAATTTAGATTTATCAAAAAAAATTACAAAATTATAGAATCATCAAATTTTGAAGACTTCTCCGAGTTCAATCCCCAGTCGATACAACTGGCGCAACGTTTTTTAAACCAGAGAATGCATTAGGGATGTACAGGAGAAGGAACAACGTTCCTTCATGGAATTGCACATCAAGTCCAACAAAGTCTAATTGGTGTATTGACTTTACAGTCTTGTGCACTGCAACCCCATGCCAAATTATCAGAACTTGGAATCCCTCTCTCTCAATTCCATATCCTTCGTCTTCTTTACAGAATCATGTATTACTAAACTCAGAGCATCGACGTATTCTTCTTCTTACCAATTCAATGTCTCCCATTGTTTATCAAGTTTTCTCTCTGGTCGTTGAATCTGCCCTTCTCCTCTGCTTCGTCATTGACTACCAAAATTGTTATCAAGATACATGTGGGAGCTTTGAATTTAGCTATTCTTTTGGGAAAATTAACAGTGGATGCGGTGATCATCAGTTTCAGCTACAATGTGGTTTCCAAAACTATCCTTTGCTTAATACTAGTGGAAATGGGTATCTCATCTTGCATCCCACATACTTGGCCAATATCACTGTTAATCATCCCTCATACTTGGCCGATATCACTGATAATCATATCATGAATATTGTTAACTACAATCTATGGACAACTATGCCAGGGAGTAAGTGCAATCTTTCAGGTAACTACACTCAATTTTGGTGGCCCGCCTCTCATTTTTCGTTTAGCCCATGGATACACCATTCTCACGTTGTCGCTCTCGGGGCACTGCAATGAAAGTAAGAGTTTTTGAAAGTACCATTTATGTGGCGATTATTGGTACATCACTTCCAATCCAGAATCTGGGAGACGCTTCTGCAAAACCAGTCTTCAACTCCCAATTAAGAAGAACTAATCAATCAAACAGGAGGAGGTTCTGTCTACATGAAGTATTATTTTTCTTAGAAAACACTGTCAATCAGTGTCGTTACTCATAATGATAGTTGTGGCGCTATGCATGTACAAAAATCAAGTTCACCTTTGTAATAGGTAAATTATATCTTCTATTTAACATCTGTGAATTTGCATTTTGTTTTTTCTAGTTTTTTTTTTCATCGAAAAAGTTTAACTTATATATTAATAAAATTGAAACCAGTTCATACATATAGCTTTTATATATAACTGTAAAATCGTTTTAAAAAACGAATACAATCCCAGCATCATCAGATCCACAATAAAAACATAAGATACATTATTCCATCTGATCCTCCATAGTCCATAAGCAGTTAATAAAAAACTATAAATTCTATCTACATAATCCAACCCTTCTCAGGCCAAAACCGCCCCAAACATACGAACAAATTAACCACAAGTCCATGAAACCTTTGAATATAGCTTGGAATCCCTCCATACCTCGTAATGGATAACACAGTCCATCATCCCAATATCTGCCTTTGTTGAATAGATCCACCTCTGTATTGAGCTCTTGATAAACATGATGAAATAAGATATTTGAGAGGGAAGAAATCAACAATCTGACCTTTTCCATCCAATGTTCCAATAAGAGAGCCTGCAAGTTTGATTCGCCATTGGTCCATCCAATAATCATCTTAGAGTCACCAACAATAGCAATCTGCCTCACCCCTATCTACACTGCAATTAAAAGAAAAGCCCATAAAGCTAGTAATTCAGCTCTTGTGTTTGACCCATATCCTGCTTTCATCCATCCTTTTATAACCTCTTTCCCATTTACTATAAGGACAAAACCTGCTCCACATGATCCTTCTTGCGCCACCCCATCAAAATAGACAATGGGCCACCCTAATGGTAAAGAAGGTTGGTGTAAGACTCTTCACTTCTTCATTTTTATGAGCTTGAGCTAAGCATTAAATTCACCAAGTATGCTAGTTGTTACCCTCATAGGGAAACTCCAATAATTTTCAAACAAAACCTTATTACAATTTTTCCATACTTCCCAAAAGATAAACAAAGGGAGGTCACAGAGTTGTTTCTCTTTAGTGCACCAGTTAATCAATTATATCACTCTATACTTCTAGTCTTTTTTGGGTGGAACAATTATATCACTTTGAAATCAATATTTTCAATAATACTAATAGTATGTAGACAATGTAAAATGTATTTAGCTTTTGGATATGATTGTGTGGAGATCAGAAAGTCTGATGTTTCTATCTATTTTTGAGTTTTCTTGATCCTTATTTTCTGAAAATATGAGGAGTGCCCACTTGGAATGGATTCTCAAATCTTCACACAGTGCTATCAAAAAACTAAATACATTTTAGTAATCTTTTCATTCCATGAAAAATCTCACACTCACATCAGTCTTTTCATCCATCTCAGGTTGCTTCATTGGAGGAGTTGTCAGCTCCAAAAACTAAATACATTTTATTAATCTTTTCATCCCATGATAAAGCTCACATTGACATCAATCTTTTCATCTATCTCAGATTGCTTCATTGGAGGAGTTGTGCTGACAGCAGTAGTACTGTTCTTCATGTTTCATCATGGAAAGCGGAGAAAACAAGAAACTCCTCACCCTCGTAGCCCTGTTTCAAAGGTGGAGAAATTATTACACGAAAATGCTTATGAAATGCCAATGGAAACCATATATTCATTCTCTCAACTCGAGAGGATCAGAAACAAATTTGCGGAAAAGTTGGGAGAAGGAGCTTATGGTGTGGTGTATAAAGGAAAGCTTCTGAACGACACTCTAGTGGTTGTTAAGCTTCTTGATAGGCATGGGCACAACGAAACTCAATTCATGAATGAAGTCGCTACAATTGGATGGGTCCATCTCTTCAATTTGGTTCATCTGTTGGGTTATTGTTTTCAAATTATACCAATGCACTAATATATAAGTACATGGTTAACCGATCTTTGGATAAGTTTATATTTCTCAAACCAGAGAAGGGGCGAGTCTTAACTCAGGAGAAATTGTATTCAATCGCTTTGGGTGCCGCTTGTGGAATTGTATATTTACATCAAGATTGCGACAAGCGCATCATATACTTTGACATCAAACCTCACAATATATTGTTGGACACCAACTTCACACCTAAAATTGTCGATTTTGGTCTAGCAAGACACTTAAATAATTATAGGAAACAATAGAGCGCTAAGGCCCGCACACACAAGAGGAGGATCACACACTCAACTCAATTATATTATTGAATAAGAGTTACATATATAGATAAACAATAACCAAACTAGATCCACAAATAATGGATAAGATCCTATGACTAAGGAACTGACAAACCACTAATTCTATGTTTAGAAAATAACCATGAACACATTTCTACATTATCTCTAACAACCTCCCTTAATGGAGAAATGGATTCTCTATAATGCCAAGTTTCTTTCTAAGATCCTCAAAATGAATTCTTCCAGCTGGTTTGGTGAAAATATCAACAACATTTTCACTTGTGCTACAATAAGTTAGTTCAATTTCTTTAAATTCAATCTTTTCTCCCACAAAGTGATTTTGCAACTCAATATATTTGGATTTTGCATGATAAATTGGATTATGTGCCAACTTGATTGAACTCCTATTATCACACCAAATTCTAGTAGCTTGTTCTTTCTTTGTACTAACATATTCGAGAATGCGCCTAAACCAAATGGCTTCACAAGTTGCACTGGTCAATGCTTTATATTCAGCTTCCATGGACAACAAAGAAACAATTGGTTATTTCTTACTTCTCCATGACACGATTCCTGAGCCAATGTCAAAAGAATACCCAGAAGTAGATTTTATGTCGTCAGGATCCCCTTCCCAATCAGAATCAGAGTAACCTTCCAACTGAACATCAAATACATCAGTATATAAAAGAAGAAAATTATTTGTTCCTTTTAAACATCTTAGTACTTGTTTTGAAACTTTTCAATGTGTTTCACATGGCTTAGTCAAGAATTTACTAAGAATGCTAACTAAATATGATATGTCTGGCCTTATAGTAGTGAGATAGTTAAGGTTTCCCACTAGTTGATGATACAAAGTACCATATGCTTCTTTAGATCCATCATTACTGTATAATTTCACATTTTGATCCAAAGGAGTTGATACTACTTTGTATTCACTCATTTTTAATATATTAAGGATTTCCCCTACATACTTGCTTTGAGTGATGAATGTTTTACCAGAATCTCTCCAAAATGCAATACCTAAACAATAATACAAATCACGAAGGTCTTTCATTTCAATTCCTGAGACACGTGACTTTTAATATTTGCAATCAAATGATATGCTCCACATGTAATAATAATATCATCAACATATAAAGATATCAAGAAAACATTTCCCTCTTTATCTTTCTTAATGCATAGGCTTGAATCATTTTTTCTTTTCACAAACCCCTATTGTTTGAAGAAGCAATCAATCTTTATATACCATGATCTAGGGGCATGTTTCAATCGATAGATAGCTTTCTTCAATCTGCAAACAAGATGCCCTTGAACTTTCTGCACAAAACCTTCAAGCTGAACTAAATACACTTCCTCTTTTAAATCACCATTCAAGAAAGAAGATTTAACATCTCAGACTGGTGTATTCTCCAATTATGTTTTGTAACTAATGCAACAAGAAATTTGATTGTGTTTAATTTAGTTACCGGTGCATATGTTTCTTCAAAATCAATTCCCCCTTGTTGAGAATAACCCTTTGCAACTAGTCACTGTCTTAAGTTTGTCAAAACTACCATAAGCTTTGAACTTAGATTTGAACAACCATTTAGATCATATGGGTACTTTATCTTTGGGAAATTCTACTAATTCCCAAGTTTTATTTATCATAATAGAATTATATTCCTCATTCATAGCATTCACCCATTCTTCTTTATCTTTGGCTTGATCACAATTAAATGGTTCTATGACATTCATTAAATTAGTCATCAAGGCATAATCTCTAAACTTTACAGGAGGTTGAGTTTTTCGATCTGACCTTTTAGGTACTACAATACCTATTGGATTTCATCCATGATTCTTCTGATTTCGGTTGTTTCTTCGTCTAAGGTGGTATCACTCATGTTATCACTCTGTTCATGAACCTGTTGCTGTACCTGGACTTTCTGAACAATTTTCTCTATTTTTACTTGATAATTTGGGAACTGCCCTTCATCAGAATTATTCAACGTTTGTTACTTATATCTATATTCTCATGAAACACAACATCTCTACTTGCAGTTAGTTTGTGTGAACTAGGATGAAATAACTTATATGCCTTATGATCATCACAATAGCCAACAAAGACACATTCAATAGATTTTTCATCCAATTTTCTTCTATCATCTTTAGGGATGTGAGCAAAGTCCCTACAACCAAATATTCTTAAATGACTAATTTATGGTTTATAGCCATAAAAGAATTCAAAGGGTGTTTGGAGCTCTAATTTATTTGTTGGACTCCCGTTCTTTAAATACACAACGGTGTTAATAGCTTCATCCCAAAAACCATTGGAAATTTTTTTACCTTGAAGCATGCTGCAAGCACATTCTATCAGTGTTCTGTTTTTCCTCTCAGCAGCTCCATTTTGCTGAGGTGTATCAATCACATTAAATTGTTGTTGGATTCCATTGTCTGTACAATAGATTTTAAATGCTCCAAAAGTGTACTCACCACCTTGATCCGATCTGATAATTTTGATATATTTACCTGTATGCTTTTCAACTTTGATCTTGAATTCCTTGAAGTATTCGAAGACCTCGCTTTTCCTTCTTATGAAGTAAACCCAAGTGAACTTAGATATGTCATTAACAAATATGAGGAATTACCAAGCACCACCAAGTGATTTGGTCTGCATAGGTCCACAAACATCAATATGTATTAATTCAAGTAATTCAGTCTATCTCTTCTTTTCATGATTAGGAAATTCCTTTATGTGTTGTTTTCCGAGTGCACACGCAACACATTCTATATGATCATATTTGATAATAGGAAGACCTTCAACCGTATTCTGTAATAACATAAGATCGTTGTGATTAAGGTGTTCATACCTTTGATTCCATTATTCGACCTTTGATATGGCTGAAGATGCTAGCACTTGATGGATTCCCTTGATTGCATCCAACTTGTATAAGCCTCCAATTCTGGATCCTATCTCAATAACCCTGTAATGATATTGAACATCTTTAACATGGCACTTTTATTTATCAAATTCAAATTTCATATCATTATCAGTGATAGCAGAAACAAATATTAGATTCTTTTTTTTTCCTGGAACATACATCACATTATGAATCTGTTTAAGTTGTCCATCAGGTAGATTTACACTTATCACTCCAAAACCTTGGACCTCATGTGACCTGTTATCACCCAAATAAATGTGTGTCCCATCATACTTTTCATGATACTCATCATATCATTATGTATTATAGGACATATGGGCAGAAGCACTTGAATCTATAAACCATGCACTATTGTCATTTATTTCAGCAGACATAGCATTTTCATATATAAACAATATGAGATTTTTGAATCTGCTAACATCAGGGATGTC
Organism: Pseudotsuga menziesii; assembly: GCA_001517045.1. Classification (NCBI taxonomy): domain Eukaryota; kingdom Viridiplantae; phylum Streptophyta; class Pinopsida; order Pinales; family Pinaceae; genus Pseudotsuga; species Pseudotsuga menziesii. The sequence continues at coordinate 15,215 of LPNX011117147.1, read as the reverse complement.
TTTTCTCACATAATTCCCATTGTGCTTTCTATATCTGTGATTGGATTCATGGTTCTTCTTTCTAAAACAGTCTCTAGCAATATAACCTAATTTTCCATAGTAATGGCATTCAACATTTTTATTAACATTAGAGTAAGTGTGTGACATACCTCTATGTCTTGTATGAAACTTGCCTCCATGTCTGTTCCATTGATTTCCTCTATGTGAGTGTCTGTGTAACATCCCCAACATAAATAATACATTAGGAAAGATTCTAATTAATAAAAAGAAACACAAACAAAGGGTTTGTTTGTGACTGTCAAGATATTTGATTGATCATGCAAATAACCATAATTCAATCCAAAGTATATGAGAAACTAAATCAGATCTACTTACTTGAATCCAAGGGAAACACACTTGGAGAATCAACTCCTCCCAACCATAGGAGGCAACAACTCAACGGTTTGCTCCGCTCCACCCCCGAGCTGGATCACCAACCATGCACCAGAACAGCAAGTAACTTCCTCACGGCACTCAATCCTCAAGTCCGTAACAAGCTACAACACGAAAGCTTCCACGCAACACTCTCTCTCAGAGTCCGTAACAATCTAACCGATGGAATTATGAAACATGAGAAACACTCAACACATGCATTCACAGCAAAGTTTCTCCATGTACAACATGGCATCTTGTGCTATTCCAGTGCACTCATATAAATATCTTTACCCAAGTCTTATGCCATCCCAATCAAATCTCCAATCAGATCCCTAAATCCCTATGATTTAGGATCTTGTCTGGTTGTTGAGTTTTGGATTGGATTTGATTGGTATCAATCACTCTAGCTTGCTTACACATGTTCTTTGGTGCCATGGTCGACGTCCCCTCATGTAGTTGAGTTCTCCAAGTGTTATTTTCTTTATTAATAAATAAATAAAAATGTTTCTTTTTGCAAATGTCATTTGAGTCTTTGAGTTTCATAACTCATTACATAATAAAAATAATAATTTTCAAAACATGAAAAATAAAAGCAATGTCATGGGGGTATTACATTTCTCCCTCCCTTATTTTTAACATCGTCCTCGGTGTTCTTTTTATTCTAATCTCCCTTGCTCATTCTGGAACATGGAGGGATATGCTTCCCACATTTTATCCTCCATTTCCCAAGTTGCCTCTTCAGGGCTGAAGTGCTTCCATTGCACTTTTATTTGACGATGGCTTGATTCTGGAGCATACGTTCCCTCCCGTCTAGGATGCAAAAAGCTTTGGTCTAGAACTCGCCCTTCGGTTTTACCTGAATCACATCCCAGTCAATTATATGAGTAGTATCATGTATATATTTTTTAACAATGAAACATGAAATACATTGTGTACTTTTATATTAGGTGGAAGTGCAAGTTGATAGGCTACCAGCCCTATCTTAGCTAACACTTCAAAAAGATCCACAATACCTTGTCACCAGTTTGGAACACCTTCCCAAACTCAAGGAACTCTTCTTCAACTTTACCTTTAGATATACGTGATCACCAAACGTTGAACTCCCTTGGAGTTCGTTTTAAATCTGTGTAATGTTTCTGCCAATCCTGGGCAACTTTTAAATTTGGTTGCACTTCCTTAACAATCTTTTTGGGTAGTGCAATCAAGCAATGCTTCAATGCATACATGTTTTCTTGTAACCATACTTTTTCCTCTTCCACATACAAGAAGATAAACATATTAATCATTATCTAAAGATTCTAAACATTTTACATATCACCCCAAGCAGATATCAACATCTTACTAATATCAGGAACATGCTTATTATGTCTTCTTCATATCATTATAGGTTCCAACTAAACCTTAATTAAGTATTATTACAACGTCCGTTCCAATTACATGTTATAAAACTTAACTAGTTATCACCACATTTAACCCTTACATATTGGGAGGTAAAAAGCAAAAATATCATATTATTTATCTTTAGGTACAACTCCACTCTTCATGCATTTATGTACACAAAATAAACACAAAATTTTTCATTTCAAAAGTCAATTTGCTTCACAGAGTATAGAACATACTTGTACGTATGCGAGTTCATTAGGTCGAACTGTTATTAACCTCATACCTAGTTCATTTATGCAATTCTTTTGAATCGGACTATGTTGACATAGTATCAAATATTTGTAATTTATATAAACACCAACATGTAAATAGCTCACACACACACACACACACACACACACACACACACACACACACACATATATATATATATATATGTTGTTCAAACTTGAACATAATAGCACTAGAAATAATCACAACTCCCTATATCCATATTAAATAAATAGACATGACCAAAACAACATTGCACCCAATAAATCATCAAATACTCTTTTAATGGAATGATATAAAATGTATTTTCTATAAATGCCTTCTCTTTTCAATCCTATACAAAGTGGTCTTTTCTTTTCATAGAACCTAAAGTGGGCAAAGTACACTCCCTTTAAAAAAAAATATAAAATGCATTCATTTTCTTTATATATATTATTCATAAGAAAAACATTTTCCAAAAAAAAAAAAAATCAACAATCCTTTACATTAACATTATCTAAAACTATTTCACATCCCTTTGACCTCAATACCCTTATCTAAATAATCAATGAAGGAACAAGGTATAAAATGATTACTCTACCTTATTCGAAACACATGTGATAAATAATTCTAAATCCATATCATTATATCTATCAACAATAAAGAAAACATTTAATTTATTAGCACTTAACCCTTTAGGGGAATGCCACATGATAAAGTATGTAACAAAATCCTTGCTTCCTATTCACGATGGCCATTAAACACGTACGAGTTAAATACAACCCTTTCAGTATCAATTACAATAGTTATATTTGACTAATGCATTGTAATGACATTTTATTTTTATTGCATCATTTATATTAAGCGATAAAGGATAAATAGTTTGTCTCAAAAAATTTCATCTTTACCTTAGCCATTCATCCCAACCCTAAAATTAGTATGATTGAGAGTAACGTTGAACCTTATACCCATATAATGTTATATGACTACTTAAGGGATCAAGACATTAAATTATGGTTAGCTAGTCAACTCACAACCATCATAAAGAAAAAGTAAGAATACCAAATGCTTCTTTACCATGGATCTCCTACCTTCTCTATCAATTTTAATATAACATCACTGCTACTTACAGACAACTATAAATTTACCAGATGTGTCACGTCCTCATCCCTCAACTGGCGAAGAGGACGCGACGAACATCAACACATTCGGGCAAACATCCCATGAACATAAAACAGAGGAGATCAATGCTAAAATTAAAACCTAAACAACAGGCATAATTCATCATACAAGGATGCACAGTCCTTCAAACAATCAGCGGAAGCAAACATAGACATTCCAGCATTTAACATCAATATAAATTACAGAGATGAAGTAACTGGCAGTACTTATCTTTTGATGAAGAATTAACCCGTAACCAGCTACGCCGCTGCAACATTCCACCCAACCCTAGGCCAGCGAGCTCATCAGTCTCTCAGCAATGCTGCCACCCCCGAGCTGGGCATGATTCCTCCGGAATAAGGGTCAATTGCAAGCTTATACATAGCCAAGGGGCACAAACAACAAACCAACACAGCTGGGTTTCACAGGCTTTCAACAGACAAGCCAAGCCAGCACAGTCCGAAGACTAACCATTGCACTCAGGCAATTACTTAGCTGTCACAGCTTAAACAGGGAAAACGAATTCTGAGTCATTCTTGGCCCTATCGTGGCCAAAATGACTCTCACTCGAATTTACAACAGCCCCAAACGTGACAGTAATTACATTCACCACATGGGGAAAACTACAGCCCCGAATCTATCAGTGAGCACAACTTACAGCAGGGAAAAATGACCCAAATAGTCTGTGAGACAACCCAAAACGTGAATGGCCCTTCACAGTCAGTCGTGGATGCAAGAGCATGGCTCTCAGCTCTCCATGTGCGCCCCAAACAGAAGAATATCTATGCGTGGTTAAACAATCCGAACCAGCAAGGAAAGGAACAGACAATGGAGGCCCTGTGTGAGGAAAAACAGCTCCGTTTTTATCTGTGGATGTACACACAACAGGAAGGACGCGAATTTGCAGTTCGTGGGTGTTCAGCAAACTCGTGGAGCCAAGGAAATGTCCGAGTGAGACCAAAAACGCCAAGAACCTGTGCGCGAGGATGAACGGCAATGGAGAGGACGCGAATTGCAAGTCCTGCACGTTTTGCAACTCGTGGAGCCAAGAAAATGTCTGCCTGAGACCAAAACCACCCCCCCAGCCTGTGCGTGAGGAAGATCCCAAAAACAAAATCGTGGTGAGAGTGAACTGACCAGGGAAGAGTGCGTGAGGGAGAAAAATGGGTAGACGTGGGTGGAGTGGGCAGGTGGGCAAAGGACTGACAGTCCTGCCACCCCACTCCCAAAGGCATTAACTGCCTCAACCACCAGCATCCATTACTCCTCAGCTGCCCAACAAAACATTCAAGAGGTTGACAAGGGAATATGGAAAATCAACAAGGTGACAAAACTTGGGTTTTTCCCCCATAACCAAGGTTTGACATCCCCCACCCCTTATCCTTTGGAACCATGCCCTTTTCATTCAACGTTGCACTGCCGTAGCTGGTTGTGGTTTATTTTAATTGATCTGCGTGTTTACATGATGCTGAATTATAATGTGCCAAATGGCACGATAATCCATCGGCAATTATCCCCATTGCCGAAACATACACAACCAAATCGATGGTGGGGCTTTTGCCTTGAGCTCCTCACCACGAATAATTACATATATATACATCATGCAAACGGGGTCAAAACCAGGACATTACAAGATGTACATTTAGGCAGAAATAAATATATCCACGACATACTATTATCTACTAGAATCTATAAGTGTGGGCCAAGACAATATCGATTAATTGTTAGTATGACATAAAATAATATCCACCTCATTACAATCAACGTATCAAAATTAATGTACTTATGTGGCTGCCTCAAGAGTAATGCTCTTTTCACTTGTACACGATCTATCAAGCTGTAGATTCAAGATCAAGGGTCACGACCTATCCTTCTATCACAGGAATAAAGAAAACACATTCAGAAGAAAAGTAGGGAACTTGCCATTTTCTTAACAATGGTTTAACAATGGTTTTTAGAGACATTTTAAGTCAAAAAATTAAAACTATATTGTGACCTTACTTCTAATTATTTTGCACTATTTTATTTATTCCCCCAAAAAAATTAACAACCATATCCTATATTTATATTTAAAATATATAAATATGTATCAACCTTATAAAGCTCAAACAAATCCATACAATTCTCTCCTTATTGTAATATATATACACAATATCTCTTTCGTCCATTATTTTCATTAAAACACCATAATATATATATATATATATATATATATATATATATAACAAAAGAATTCTTTAATCCCGTAACAATCATATGACATCTAAACATATAATCTTCAAACCTATCTTATAATACGTATACATATACTGCCATACCTCCCTCATCTATTGATTTTTGAAATGAAATTAAGGCATATCCGATTCTTCATATCTAATTTATGAAATGTAGTTAGAAGTCTTAATACTCTCTTATATCATCCAACAATTTCCAACTTCCAGTTTACGTAAGTGGAATTTTAATGAATCTAAAACACAACTTTCAGTTCTCCATATATAATTAGATTTACAGCCATAATTTCCATAAAAGGGTTCAACCAAATCAAAATTGTGGTTAATGTGTTGTAAATGTAAGTCAACTTATGCGATCCTATCATAACCCGCTAGGTGGAGGAAAACACAGTCAAGTATTTAATGCATACCCAAAGAGGACAGGGAAATCAAGAAAACATCATTAAAAACGATTGCATTCAAACCATCACAGGAATGAAGTTCCTCATTCTTGATGTTCCTCTCCTCATCAATATGGACCATGAGATATATCCGATCTACTTGATCGTGAATCAGGTTCAAGCTCAAATTTGTGGCGGTCAGAAGGGCTACTAGCATTTCAACAGAGCAATTGAGATAAATTTCCAAAATTATTTATCCAAAACACTCTTGACTTGACCTATATAGTTATATTCTCCAGAATCATCACATAATCCATATCAAGAACAAAACGGACCACAATATCACGATATTATAACCATGAAAGGAAGGAAAATGAAATGTGGATCGTGACTTGCAAGATACAGACCAAAAGTAAGCATGGATTCACTTACCAAATCTACGATTTGAAGCTAAGATCCATGACGCAGATGTAGAGGTCAGCAACAAAACACACACCTAATTCACTAAAAAAATTTCACCTCACAAGGGTTTATAGAAGGAACCATCAATCTCAGAATGTAAAAATGTTATTGCAAAATCAAAACAAGATGTGACAAACGCGCAACAAAATATATATATTTTTTTATTCAGACAAACCTGCACGTTAGATTGAAGTTATCAATGGCATGAGAAATGCATCAAAACATCACTGGGATGATAATCCAAAACCCTAGCTATGGAAGTCTCAGTAAGTAAGTAAGTAAAAATAACTAAATAAAAATTCGGTAAAGAAAATATCTTGGTGAAGAGACGGGATATATAGAGGATGACGTTTCAAAATTCATTCGATTCCTTCCACAAAACCAAACCCTTATGTAAGAAGGAAACAAGCAACATACTTCTGTTGGAAAACCTTGTGAGAAACTGAGAAAACGAAAAGCTATCTTTATCAAAATATTTGAGGTTCTCTTTGTAGGTAGTGGAGGTTTTTTTTTTTAAACTCCGCCTAGGAAAGATGAATATAATGAATTCAGTTTTGGATCAGCGGTCTCATGCACTAATTAACATATCGTAGATATAATACAATACAAACAGATGAATGGAAACATCGGTAGTCATAGAATCAATCCACTGTATGGGTTTATTGAAACACGCATGTTGCAAACGAAAACATTACTTTCTACTCAGATTGTAGGCGCACCATTCAAAGAAGAAAATGTAGGATCTAAAACCAAAACACATCTTCATTTTCTCCAAGAAATATATAATCCAACTCATATAAAAATGAAATGTGTGCAGAGATCCAATCGAAAATGTAACTCCATACACCAAAACAATAATTCGCGCTCAGGATGCATTTAGATCTATAAACTTATAAAGGTGAAACACATACACTGGAATAAAAGACCATATCCAAAACACAATCATCTATTGCATGGGTTTCCAGAATTAAACGCAGGTTATGGCAACGAAAAAGCATAATCTTTTAATTTATGCAAGGATCTGCAACACATAAAATGAAAAAACACTTGTGAGTGCAGATCTCTCGAATGCAAAGGCTCCTGGATATGGAACCGGATCAAAACTCCTCCTATATCATGCTCATTCCACACGTTTACCCCTTCCATGCGACTTATACTTGAGGACAATTCCCATGCACGCATTTGGAAAAAAAATGTTTGTAGAATCCCTGGAAAACAAACAAGTCGTCATTCCAGATATGGAATCACGATTAAAAATATTTGATTGGCATAGGTCATGATCTATATAGATTGGTTTATCCCTTCAAACGTTGGAAGGACTGGAATAAACTCTAAGCAATAGAATTTGGAAATCGATGCTAACGAACCATAAATCCAGGTCCATTCAATGCAGGCAATCTATTATCATGCCAACTAAGGTATTACACCATCTAAAAATCATAGACCATGACTTGAGTACCACCGTTCCTTCAAGATATAAAATCACAATCATGAATAATTAACCTCGGTGGCAGATTTGCATACAATTCTCAAACCATAAATCGAATAGCAGACAGATGAATACAAGTATAAGGATGCTTTTCTAGAACTATCTTGCAGGCAATGAAAATGCATGCACTCTGGTTTCGAATTGTTTCAACTCCGAACTCATTCATTTAATTTATCCAATCCTAAATATCAAGGAGGTCGTACCCTTCCATATTTGTAATTTTAATAATAATAAAAACGCAAACAACAGATAAAACGCAAACACAGACATAAACGTTTTGGAAAATAGAGAAATAACGATCTGGGTTTCAAAAATATATCCACATACTGCCAATCGAAAACGATACCTGAAGATTAACCCCACAACTATGTCTGCATTAAAAAGGTTTAAAATAAAAAACTAGCGATCTAGAAGATCAATGCAAACTTAAAGTGATGAGGGTATCAACACTGGTTATGGACAAAAAATCAGAGTATAACTCAATGCAAAATAGAGTATATCTCAACCACAAATTAAAACAAAACCACGGACAGGGGGTTTGGTTTCGCTGTCTAGATAATATTATTGACCAAGCTTGAAACCTAGATCTAAAAAACAAATAACATATATTATAGATCCATAAAGGAAAAAAAAAATGCACATGAACTAATTCAAAATTATCAATCCCTTTCATTTTAACTCGACAAGGTAATTATTCACAAGAGTTTCTGATATTTACAGACTTATTTCCAAGCATAGAGTAGTTTGCATACTAGGTAGCTCAAACTGGAACCAGGTGTCCAGTTACCTCCAAGCTCGATACATCGGTTATCCCGCAAAAATAAATGAACGGATTGCAGAGCAGCATTCTCTAGCTATTTTCAACCATAATCTCTATCAAATACAAGTATATAGAGATGCTTTTCAGATTTAATTCGTAGTCTATAAAATAACAATATTAACTTATTCTTCTTAAACAAACTAATGAGCTTATGGTCCTAGTGTTTGAACCATGCTCTGATCTGATACCATATGTAACATCCCTAGCATAAACAATACATCAAGAAAGATTCTAATCAATAAAAGGAAACACAAACAAAGGGTTTGTTTGTGACTGTCAAGATATTTTATTGATCATGCAAATAACCATAAGTCAAGACGAAGTATATGAGAAACTAAGTCAGATCTACTTACTTGAATCCAGGGGAAACACACTTGGAGAATCAACTCCTCCCAACCATAGGAGGCAGCAACTCAACGGTTTGCTTTGCTCCACCCCTGAGTTGGATCACCAACCATGCACCAAAACAGCAAGTAAATTCCTCGCGGCACTCAATCCTCGAGTTCGTAACAAGCTACAACAAGAAAGCTTCCACGCGGAACTCTCTCTCAAAGTCCGTAACAAGCTAAGCGATGGACTTATGAAATGGGAGAAACACTCAACACATGCATTCACAACAAAGTTTCTCCATGCACAACACGGCGTTCCGTGCTATTCCAATGCACTCATATAAATATCTTTGCCCAGGTCTTATGCCATCTCAATCAAATCTCCAATCAGATCCCTAAATCCCTATGAGTTAGGATCTTGTCTGGTTGTTGAGCTTTGGATTGGATTTGATTGGTATCAATCACTCTAGCTTGCTTACACATGTTCTTTGGTGCCATGGTTGGTGTCCCCTCATGTAGTTGAGTTCTCCAAGTGTTATTTTCTTTATTAATAAATAAATAAAAATGTTTGTTTGTGCAAATGTCATTTCAGTCTTTGAGTTTCATAACTCATTACATAATAAAAATAATAATTTTCAAAACATGAAAAATAAAAGCAATGTCATGCGGGTATTACAGTCTGCCTCTTGCCATGGTGCCTGATTTGCAGTCCGTGATTCTGGCTCATAAATCTTCATTCTCTCTTCTTCTTGTAGAAGAATTCTGTCAATATTTGCAAAAGTAGGAGGGGTCTGTATTGCTGCAAACGTTGAGATGAAAATTTTGTAATCTGGAAATAAACCTTTTAATGTAATAGTCACCAAATCAGTACTGGACATTTCTTTACCAATATCACCCAGATTATCTCTTAAATCCTTGATGCGGGAAAGGTACTTAGTTATGGATTCATTTATTTCCATCTTAATAGATAATAATTTAGTCTTCAAAAAAAAAATTCTATTTGAATATGACGTCTCATACAAACCTTTGAGTTTGTCCCGTGTATCTTTGGACGTATTACAATCTCTGATATGAGGAATAATATTGTCTTTTACATACATATGAAGTGTTACCTTTGCTTGAACTTCCTCCATATTCCCTTCTGAGATGGGCAGCGTATCTAAGGGCTTCTTCTCGTCTCCTTTAACAATCGCCCACAAATTAAGTGCCTCGAGTATGGTAATTAACTTGAATTTCCAATTAACATAATTATCTCCATTTAATTTGGATGCTTCATTAATATAAGAATCAACAAGAGGTGAATTTTCCATCTTACATTTCTTTGCTTGATCCAGAGAGCCGAATTCAATTTACGACCAAAAACAAGATTCTAGTACCGCACCTTGTAAGCTCATGTTGTGTTGGGGGGACGCGGTGCTTGAAATCGATCTAAGGAAGGGCTCAGTACCGTACTTTTATTTCACTCTAACAATGACGCCACCGTAATTTGTCTTCACAGGATGAGCGGTACCACTGCACTTTATCTTTACTAGAGGTGCGGTGCCAACACTCAGTTCCCAGAGAAAAAAAACATGAAACTTTAGATGACTCCAGGTGAGAAGCAATCAATAATCAAATGGTCGTTGTGATCTCCAATCAACACAAAAACTCACAAATTCTCTTCCACGCACAATAACAGCTCCTCAACGTCAATTTTCTCCGCTTATGCTAACATTTTCCTTTCACAGTGATCAATGGCGGATGTGATCTCTCCTTCAACGAGCTCCCACGCAACAACTCATCCTCCTCTTGGTGACTTCGTGGATCATTATGTGGATCTACATCGACGATATTGTTCTCCTTTTGGGTCGCAATGATATTGGGAAATCTTATCTTCTTTGATATGAACAGTCTCAGATGGGGGAAGTGATTCAATGAAGCAAAAATGAGATGTAATGATGGGAAACTATTGAGAAACAATCTTCTCCCTTTAGATTGGGAAGCGTTTAATAGTGATTTGCAGCTTCATTTATGAAACCTAGGTAGCGATCTCACACAATGATGCAACTTCCTTCAACGACCCTCGCTCACACAGATCCCACTGACTCGACGTCCTCACAGCCTAGTAGTGGCTTCACGGCCTTATAAGGCTCTGATACCAACTTAGATAAACAAAGGAAACAACAAAGTGCTAAGGCTCACACACACAGAAGGAGGATCACACACTCAACTCAATTATATTACTAAATAAGAGTTACATATATAGGTAACCAGTAACCAGACTAGATCCACAAATAATGGATCAGATCCTATGACTAAGGAACTGAAAAAACACTAATTATATGTTTAGAAAATAACCATGAATACATTTATACATTATCTCTAACAAAGAATTTGTCGAAAGAGAGACAACCATGATTCCATGATGGGGGCTAGAGGGACACCTGGATATGTTGCACCAGAGGTGTGGTCGAGACATATCGGCCCTGTTACTAATAAATCATATGTGTATATTTTTGACATGCTCTTGTTATAGATTGGTGGGGGTAGAAAGAATTTTGATTTGCAAGTCAGCCGGTTCGATTTCCTGAGTTGGATTTCAAGCTCCTTGAGAGTGGTGAGTTGGGGATGAGATTGAGAGGAGGAGAAATAGAAGCAGAAGATGAAGAGAATGCAAGTAGACTCACAAAAGTTGGATTATGGCACATTCAATGCAACTCTAGAGATCATCCATGCATCATGAGGGTTGTTCAAATGTTAGAAGGAAATGGAGAGGACATAGTCAATCCTCCATTGCCTTTCAATTCCTCGGCTCCTCCTGAAAATATTGTACCGTCTTCCACGATAAGTTCTCCACTTTGAAATTACATTCTTTAATTAAGAAGGTACATATGATGTCAAAAGATACTCTAGTATTTGAGAGAAAGAGTCTTCCTAAAGGTCTGGAATTCGACGACCTATATGATGTTTTTGTATATTTATGCAGATTGAAGGTATTAGTGAGAAACACAATTTTTGGACGAACTTTGATGAAACCAAAAAATGTCGGCTTAATTGAGGTATGTCATCTATGTGATTTTATTGTGTGGATTGTTTCAATTTTTCTCGGCTTGCTTGAGGTATGCCATTTACATGATTTTATTGTGTGGATTGTTTGAAGTTTTCTTGCGTACTTATGTCATATGCCTGATTTTGTTATTTGGATTGTTTTAGGTCTTCTTTTATTTTGGTGTAGCATTATTAGAAACCCACCATAACTATCGATCTATTTACAATGATCCTGATCATGTTAGATCGCTTAGTTTCATAATTATTTCTTTCTCCTTGGGGTGTATTGAAACGGGGTCAGGCCATTCTGTTGCAAAAAATATATCCCTTACCCTTCTTACAAACGAAAAGGAAATTTATATAATTTTTAAACGAAAATAATAAGAAGATAGTTTGATATTCTAATAGGGTGTTAATGATTTTTTTCCCCAAAACTCTCAACCTCCTTATTGCTTCACTTGTTCTATGTATTTTTCATCGTTTTTAATTTCATAATTTCAATTGGATAACTCAATAGAACGACTATTTCACCCAGAGAGTTAGACTACTCTGACGTTCGGCACCACCTTAAATGTCATACGCCTCTATCAACTTGTAAATGTTAGTGTCCAAATATGTACAACGATTTACCATCGTCCCGCATCACTTTACCGGCGATAAGAAAAAGTAGTAATGGTATCCATAGGGAATGTGAGATTATGCAGGCATGGTAGTGAACACTAAATGTTTCCATTCACATGGATTCATGAGGCCATCGGATAGATACCAATGACTCATGAGAATGCGTATTAATATCGTTAGCTTGAATATGGAAAAGGCGGGTTTAGTGTATAATAATCTCAGTATTCAAAAATTGTATTTAATTCCCAATCTATATTTTCATACATGTTTTATTTATGATTTTTTAACCATCAATACATGCCTTCTTTGAACAATCATGGACCAATGTACCAACCTCCATTTGTTTATGTTGTTGATGAGTATCATGTCAATTCACAAATTTGTTAAGTGCGTGCAAAACCTAACTTGTTGCCAGAAGTTTTAATTGTATCATTATCTTGTATCTAAATTCGCATAGATATTGGATCTTATAAAAATGTTAAAGTTGCTAAATGCTTTTGTAAGAATTTAACCCTACCATCACATTTTTTTTCCTGGAAAAAAAAGCATAATTTCATTTCATATTTTGAGAACAAAATTACATTTGGTAGATACACAACATTGTGTATTCAGTGTAAACCATATAGGTCCAAACAAAGTAATGAGGGACGAGTGATCAGTCCCTGCCAATCCATAGCTCCAACAAAACACCTGGAATGTTTACAATAACATTCAGAAAACTATTTGAGTAACATGCCTCAAATGTAATCAACAAACAGTTCAAAGCACTATATCATAACATAAAAGAGATACCAACAGTTCCAAAATTTGCTATATACTGTCAACCATTTATAAACTATAAGCATAATAAAGAGCACCCCATTGAGAAAGAACAGAGTCCAAAAAAGTGCCATATTTGTGCAACCCCTTCAATAAAGGGCCTATGGTAAAACTCATGAACAATACCATCAATCAGTTCTCGAATATTCCATTGGCCCAATGTCAATAGTAGACCCTCCTTCGAGGCCTTGTCCGCCTCCTTGTTATTCTCCCTGTAGACATATCTGCATGAAAAAGTATCATAAGAGACTAAAACATTTGTAATAGAAGACAAAATGTTGGAAAGTCTGATATTTCTGCACATTTGGGTCCCCTTGATCCAGTTAACTACGTTCATCAAGTCACCACAAACATTAAGAGTTCTACACCCTTTCTCTACTCCAAAGATGAGAATAAGTTTTAAGCTGAGAAGCTTAGCAAAATTGTTACTTCCTTCTCCTAACCCCACCGTTAATTCAAAAGAGTGTGTCTCCTTAAGGAAGAGAATAGCTCCACCCCCACAACGGTTCTCTTGTTCCGCCCCATCAAAAAAACCCCACAGAACCATTCTATCAATTTCCACATCCAAAAATTCCCTCTAATTTTTTGCCCTTATATGATGCGGGAATGCAGAAAGAATACCTCCAACAAGATTAGCAGTGATTTCTGGAGTACAACCTTTTTCTGCAAAAATCAGATTGCTTCGAGCTAGCCACACCCCCCAAATAATTAGCAAAGGGAGTGTTGTCATCGATTCCTGAGAGACTGATCTTCTCCATTTTTCCCACGCTTGCAGAATGGTGATCCCCTCCCAAATGCAGGGTATGCCAAAAAGATTTGAGCATTCCTTCCACACTTCTTTGATGTACGGGCACAATAAGAAAAGGTGCTTCAAAGACTCCCTTGTAACCTTGCATAGTGAACACCAACCTGGCCCCTGAAAACTCCTTTTTTGTAGATTATCCTAGCGATGCGCCTTGTCTTCCAGGACACACCACATGAATAGACTAGTTTTAGGCGGGCATTTGATCTTCCACAGGGCCTTCCACCACCAAACCTCAGCCCTATTAGCACCAACAACACTGATTTTTATATATCCCACCTTAGGGGTATTATTTCCCACTCTGATCTACATCCCAAATGAGGACATCATCTATGTCCCATAGCTTAATTTCATCCTCGTTCAATGCCTCAATATACAATTCCAGATCCCTAGTCTCTAGCTCAAGGAGCCCCAAATCCCTTGCAGAGATCCAATTTTGGTCCCATCGATTCACTTGCAAAGGTGC
>LPNX011117116.1:463852-477981 GCA_001517045.1 Pseudotsuga menziesii | reverse complement strand
ATTATTGGAGCTTTGACAAATTACCCAAATACTGAAGAAAATAATAGAGATGGTGAATCCATATATGTGTTTAATTGGCCAAGAATGGGATTTTCTCCCAACTATAACACTGAGGGATTGTTTGATATGAAATTTCCAATGTTGTTTCCTAAAGGTGAAGTTGATTTGTTGCAACCACAAATACGAAATGTCCATATATATTCATAAGTATTCCAAATGTTTTCTTAGATATCATGACAACAAGTTTGGAATACACCCTCACTTTAGATACTTTTTACTTAACATTATCATGAGACATTGTGTTCAAGCTTCATCTGCAGTTCTTTTTGTTTTAAATATAGAAGATCTACCTACAACAATGGAAGAGTTATGAGGTGATTTACAAAATATTCCATATTCTCAACTAGTGTTTTAGGTGCCACAATAAGGGGCACTATGCTAGTCAATGTTTAGTGAAGAAGAAAGGGAGGGGCAAGAAACAACAATAGTTGGCAAGGAGTGCAAAGACTATAGTTGGAGTGGATGAGTTAGCAACCGAGATTGAGATTGCCTTCTCAATGATTTTATCTTTCAACCAATACGATTTTTGATGTTGGGTGGTATGTGGATAGTGGAACATCGAGACATATGACCTTTAACGAGAATCTCTTTAACATATTCAGCTCCATATATTTTTAGATGCCTTTAGGTGATGGTCTTGAGTTGAATGATATTTTATTTGTACTTGGTTTGACAAAGAACCTATTTTATTTGTACTTGGTCTGACAAAGAACCTTCTTTCTATTTCAACAATCACAAATTTGTAGTGTATAGTTGAGTTCAATGATCAAGAGTGTATCGTCACAGATTGCAACTAAGATAGTCCTTGGATTTTGGCTAGATATTTATGGGAAGGAGACTGTTATAGGGTACTTGTGGATCCAATGAAGCATGAGGTGCTAGTGCATGATAGTGGTACTCTAGTAACAAAACCTTTTAGGTTTCATGAACATGTAGAGTGGGTATGGAAGGATTCCATGATGGAGAAGTATCCTTCTAGCTTTGAGGAGGCACATGCAAAGTAGGTATGGTGGGATGCCATGATGGAGGAGTATTATGTGTGGTGAACAATGTCGAAATCTATTGTGGAATTTATGGTTGATTCTAAACTTGTTGTTGATAGTAATGAAGAGTGCTAGGACAGGGTTGTTGTTGAAGGATTCTCTTTCAAAGAGGGATTTGACCTTGATGAGACTCTTGTTCTAGTTGTTAGAGGATTCTCTTAGGAGGGAGTGGACCTTGTTGAGGCTTGTCCTTTAGTTGGAGGTTTTGAGGTGCCTAGGGAAGACCCATGTTTGTAGGTTGATGAAAGCCCTTTATAGTTGATGAATACATTTGCAATATTGTATTTCAAGATCAACGATTTGTTATCCATGTTGTGATTTTCCAATATTTGTGTTAGGTTTCTTGATAGATTTGATCCACTTCTCTTGGTCTTGTATATTGAAGAGTTTATGACTGTAGGAAGTCCTAAACAATTCATGATGTGGCGTGAGAAGAATTTGGTCTATGTAGTTAACATGAAGGATGTTGGAGGTTGTCAAGTTGTTGATGAAGCTTCCTTGAACCTAAGTTTCATGAAACATGGAAACGGGGACGTGACAAGGAAATGTTGGAAATGCAACCCCCCCCCCCCCAAATTTTGGAAACGGGGAAACGTGATACATATATATTTATATGAGCAAAGACAAAATTATTATCAAACATAAACCATAAATTATTGATTACATTTAGTTGCAATCAACGTTGCCAATGATAAATGCTACATATAAAATTTAAATCATATATGTAACATTACATTTTACTCATGGACCGAAGTCTATATCATTTCATTCATGCAAGTAGTAATATCCAAAAACAACCTTTGTAAACGAAGCTATATAGTATATATCCAAAATTAGCCTTTACGTATGAGGCTACAAGTACAATGTATCAAACTATGAACAATTAACATACTAACATAGAAATAAAAGTAAAACATGAGCTCAGACTAATTGTCATCCTCATCTTCAGAGTCTTCCTTACAAATAGAACAAAAAACACGCTCAACAACAAAATGTAAAGTGGAAGAAGTATTTCCAATTTCACTTCTGGGTTCCTCAATACCTAGTGTAACAAGAGAGACGCCCAAGTCAGTAAATTTTGGCTCGACATCCCAATCTGCACAAGGCCCACTACTATATTTTGGGCCTTTAGTGCTCAAGTCGCTTGTGGGAGGAGAGAATGAAGCGATGTTCTCCTTTATAACTTTCTTCAATCTAATTAGAAACATATAGAATTAAATTTTATTTTAAAATTTTATGTATTAACCATTAATTACCTAAATTCGTGGGAAAAAAGAGACTTTACTGGCCAGTTTTTTAAGTAGCAGGCTTTTATTTGATGGGAAACACCTCG
Organism: Pseudotsuga menziesii; assembly: GCA_001517045.1. NCBI lineage: Eukaryota > Viridiplantae > Streptophyta > Pinopsida > Pinales > Pinaceae > Pseudotsuga > Pseudotsuga menziesii. Next base: position 475,545 of record LPNX011117116.1, on the reverse strand, counting down.
TACATGAGGGGAAACGCGATGGAAACACGTTTTTGTTCGTATAGACGAGTTTCGCGTACTGAAAACATGTTTTGTACAGATGAAACCGAGTTTCTGTGAAGTGCCATATGCATTTTTGAGTTTCCGTGAGTTTTCGAGGGTGAAACGAGTGCTAGACCCGAGTTTCCTACAACTTAGCCTTGAACAAGGGAAGTACACCCTAAAGATATGAAGGGATTTTAGAGTACAAGATCAATAGTGGTCCATGTTTTATTCCTTTTGATTCATAGGTGGTTGACATTATGAAACCCCTAGTAGAGGGGGAATTCAAGATGAAGAGGGACTAGCTTGGTTTGGTGGAGAACACATTCCTTGCAAAGAGTGAGTGTTAGTTTTGATTGCTCCAACTTGTTCTCCATTCTTCTTTATTTGGTGAGCACTTGCTTGGGGGAGAGGATTTCATGGTAGATAGTCTCATGAGGGTATTTTTCCACATAGCCCACTTTTCATCAGTTTTGTCACTTAGACTAGGAGGGCATACTTGTTGCATAAGAATATGTAAGTACTTGTGGTCACATAAAAATATGTGGAGTAGTTGAGTTGGGACTTGTGGGCATGTTTCTACTTAGTTGGCACATGTAGAGTGCTCCACTTATAGACCCATTCTCCATTTGTAGACCTAGTCTAGGGTTATGGTTTTTCCCTATGTGTAACTAACTTCTCTTAGTCTATAAAAGGGAAGGAGATATTTTAAATTAGATATAGTTGTTGTAGTCATTGTCATTTTGATGATAAAGCTTAAAGTAGATTAGTAGTGTGATGCTAGCTAGTTGTTGAGTTCAAAGGTTTTTAGTTTGATGAACTTAGTGAGATGTTTTGCTTGTCTAATGGAATGCGAAGGTTTGCTAGTGATTAGCATGTGGTTCCCTAGGTAGGGTTTGATAGACATGTATGAAGCCTTGCTTGAGATGAGTTTTAAAGACTTTTCGTTTTCCATTTCAGGGTGAGCTGATATATCGTATTGTAATATTCTTTCATGTCAATATAAAGAGTTCAGTTTGTTGTCACGATTTATGATGCAGATTTGATCTTTCAAATCTAATTTTTTGGGAGTTTTAAGGCTGATTTGTTATGCAAATTTAATGAATATCCAGGTTGAATGCTAAGCTTATTTAGGATGTTTTTTTATGTACTTTCAGATCTGATTTTGTTGTGGCTTTAGTTGCTGTTATCTAATGTAAATTTCAGATCTGAATTGTGTGTTAGATCTTTCCCCAATGGTTGCTGAAATGGTTAAACAATTATGTATTTGTGGTGTTGACACTTGAATGTTGCCTATAGCTATTTTTTATTGCAGATGTGAAGTTTTTATAGATGTTTCTAGTGAAATTAGATTCAACATTAGGGCTAAAACGTCTATGGTGCAGATCCATGGCATTTTGTGAGGTGATATTTTTCATTGGCACAACATTTTAACATGCCTGGAGTTTGATTGTCAGTTATTTCCCCATCTTGGAGGTGTGGTTATAGGAGTGCCTATGGTTAGGTGGTGAGTTTGTCCTCCGACAATTGATGTCATGAATTTGTCAGTGACAAATAAGTATTGTCTGTAATTTGACTTATTTTTTCTCAATCTAGAAGGAATGAATCATGATATTGCATTTTACTTTTGAAATAGGATCTTACACGAGTTATATAGTTCTCAACTTACTTGTCTTTGTATGAATTTAGTTAATAACAATGATATAATAATCTTATTTAAGGTCACAAGTTAGCTAGACACGTGAAATTGATGTATGAGACTCCCTTGTTTGTGGGTCAAGAGAGCCCCTTTGTGCATTGATTTGATTGCTTAGTCTTCTACATAAGTGTGCATACCCTACCCCCTCTAGATTCAAACATGTGACCTCCAAGGACGAAACACATTAATTGTTAGGTCCACTCAGGTTTTGCTTGCATTGCATGATTGTATGTTTTGGTGCAATCCTTTTTTGAGTTGTTTTGTAAGGTTGTCATAAGAAATTGTTGATTATCAAAAGATCATGCATGAGTGAAAAATTAGTGAAATTTTGATCATCCCTGAAGAGTAATAATGTAGGATACATTAAATTAAAACTCTAAATCTACTAAGAATTGTCCTAACATCTATGGTGAGCCAACTCGTGGATTTTTGCCTTTATTATTGGGGGTTGGCTTAGGGGGTATGTACTCGATAGGTTTAATACCTAAAGGGGTATTGTGACATGGATTTGACCAATCTTCAACTTCTCTTTTTTGTTTGCCATATCATGATCCACTTCCAATGTGAGTGTGGAATTGCTAAGTGCTTCCAAAACCCTTGATAGAGAAACTATGAAAACACCAACCACCACCAAAGATCCCCAACAAGCAAGCATCAACACTAGCAAGTCCTCCTTTGCTTCAACAACAAACTTGTCTCACACAAGCTTTCCACACTAGCATGGCTGTATTTCTTGGGGTTTGCAAACCTTAGACATGTTGCATCACACATGTACATGGCAAGACAACTCTAGTAGTGTTATTAGAACCAGTTCGTTTTTGGAAAAATTGATTGGTCCAATTGGTTTAGGCACCCAGCTGGTTCGAACTACCATCCTGAATCGTAAATGGCCGAATTTGTAACGAACCGGCCGATACTAGACAGGAATCATTCGGTTTGGTACGAAACTGACCTTTCTTCACTTGACCAACTGATTTCATACTGAACCAACTGGTTTTGTATTGCATCATACACTATGGCTCTAGGGCCTAAAAATTCATTTTTTTTTAAACAAAAAACATGTCTACACTAATAGCAAAAAAACTAACCTTAGTAATCATTGGTAACATTAAATTGTAATATTAAATTCTTAAAGTAAAAGTGGTATCCTCCTTATCTTTCATTTTCTATCCTTTTACTTAAATATTTAACATTATCATTAATTGTTTCAGGATGTTTGAGAGTCTTTCCAACCTCATCAGACTTCATATGTAAAAAGTAGAATTTTAGATCCCATTCAGAATTCAATAAACTTAACAGTATTCAGGGTTTCAGGATTGCAACATTTCCATTGGATTCTATCATGTATGAGGGGAGGGGATTGGCATTTAATCAAGCTCATCAACCCCTCTATTTACCTCAATATTGGTGGTGTTGATTGTTCAACTTGTTTGTCATGACCTTAGTAAAAATGTGCCCTTCACTCAAACAAAATTACTTATTAGGCATGTGAAGTTCTACCTTTTTTTAATGCTTGGATTAGGAGATTTCATCAAAATTGTAGGGTGTCTACTATGCACAATTAGAGTCTATATTAGTAGTACTATATGATTAGATTGTAGACACTAGAATATAGATGTTGATTAGTACTATGCTTATTTTTGGACTCTAGGGGCCATTTAGAGCCTTTTTGTTGATATATTTTGGTTCAAAGATGAATCACACTCGATGCATATTTTGGTTATATGCACCTGTACTTGCTATATACATGAGAAAACTTGCATATTTGTGTATAATGGTTTGGATTCATATGGATACACATGAATATATATGTTTCTTTTACAAAATTTGAAAATTTTATGTAGTTTTTGGTCGACTGGTTTTTGGTTTTTCTTTTCGGGTTTTTTTTGTTTTGGTTTAGTTCAAATTTTTGTGCTCTACCGGTTCGATGATCGGTGTGGTATTGATAACATTGATGATGATGATGATGATGATGGTTAACGTCCACTGAGACCAGACTTGGTCTATCGGACCTAAAGAAACCAATTAATTAGTTTGTTTTAAAATTGTATTCCTATGCTCAAAGAGCTTGGTGAGAAGCGTCTCGAGCTCACTATAATTTTGACAAGTTAAAAGGCTAGGAAGGTCGGTATTGCAACAAAGATTATGAAATTGAGATCTAATGTTGGTGTACGCATGGCACTCTAAGAGGAAGTGGTTTTCATCTTCAATGTTCCTATTCTCATAGAGATGGCAGAATCTTTCCACCCATGGTGTTTTAGGAACTGTCCAACAACCTGTTTCACAATGGAGCTCATGAGAGTTCGTTCTTATCTTGGCTATATTAGTTTTTGTTAGAAAACAGGAATGTAGAGCAATAACAGATATACAGTTAAATGATTAAACAAAATGCAAAATACATTAGAGATGAAAAACAAGATCACAACAACTCTACCGCTGCTGCAATTGCTTGACTATGCTCTGGAGCTTGAACTTGGATAATTTCTTATTTTTGCCTTCATGCTTGAAGGCCAGCAAAAGCTGAGCAGGAACTTAGTTTCTCTCTGGTTACTCCCTTTGTCAACATGTCTACAGGATTTTGGCTAGTATGTATCTTTTCCAGTTTTAACAGTTCTTCATCTAGAACAGATCTTATGAAGTGGTACTTGAGCTGTATATGTTTAGTCTTCGAATGAAACGTTGAGTTATTTGCAAGATGAATGGAACTTTGGGTGTCACTGTACAACCTACTATTCTTCTTCTTCTTACCCAGTTCCTCCATGAACCTCTACAACCAAATCATCTCCTTACTAGCCTTTGTAGCAGCAACATACTTTGCTTCCGTTGTTGAAAGTGCAACAACCTGTTGCAGTTTTGAAATCCAACTTACTATTGTTCCACCCATAGTAAACACATACCCTGTGGTGCTCCTCTTGTTGTCTTTATCACCAGCCATATCTGCATCAACATATCCTTGTGGAAGAATGTCTGAACCTCCAAAACATAATGCATGAGAAGTGGTACCTCTCAAATACCTGAGAATCCATTGTACTGCTTTCCAATGCTCTTTACCTGGATTATTCATATACCTGCTCACAACTCCCACTGCATGTGCAATATCTGGTCTTGTGCACACCATGGCATACATCAAGCTTCCAACCGTTGATGAATAGGGAATCCTGGACATGTAATCTATCTCTTTTTGTGTCTTTGGACACATCTCCTTAGTTTAAAATCACTGGCTAAAGGTGTACTAACTGGTTTTTCATATCTGTTCTTGTGCACACCATGGCATACATCAAGCTTCCAATCGTTGATGAATAGGGAATCTTGGACATGTAATCTATCTCTTCTTGTGTCTCTGGACACATCTCCTTAGTTTGAAATCGATGGCTAAAGGTGTACTAACTGGTTTTGCATTCTGCATTCTAAACCTCTACAACATCTTCTCTATCTATTCACCTTGAGACAATGTCAATTTGCGATTTTTCTTGTCTCTTGTTATTCTCATACCAAGGATTTGCTTTGCAGCACCCAAATCCTTCATCACAATTGGTTTAGCTAGTTTTTTTTAGCACATTTATATCCTGCATGTTAGATCTTGCAACAAACATGTCATCCACATACAATAACAAGATAATATATCTTCTATTATCTAGCCTCTTGAAATAAACACAATGGTCGGAATGACATCTATCATAACCTTGTTTTGTCATAAAATTATCAAATTTTAAATACCACTGCCTCGGATCTTGCTTCATTCCATACAAGCTCTTCTTCAACCTGCAAACTAAATTCTCCTTCCCTTTGACCTCATACCCCTGTGGCTGTTGCATATAAATCTCTTCCTTCAAATCCCCATGGAGAAAGGTTGTTTTTACATCTAATTGTTCAAGATGCAAATCTTCTACCGCCACTAGACTTAAAATAGTTTTAATTGAAGTCATTTTAACAACAGGAGAAAATATTTCATCAAAGTCTATACCTTTCTTTTAACAATAGGAGAAAATATTTCATCTAGCCTTGTACCGCTTCTTGCCTCCATCTTCTTCCTTCAACCTATAAACCCATTTATTCTGCAATGCCCTTTTTTCCGCAGGCGACTTAACCAAATCCCAAGTCTAGTTTCTTACCAATGAGTCCATCTCCTCATCCATGCCTTGCTCCCACTTCTTTCTATTTTCTATTTGCATTGCTTCTTCATAACATTCTGGTTCACCAGAATCAGTCATCAATAAATAATACAGTGAATGAGAGAATCGTTCAGGGGGTCTACTTAACTTGGTAGATTTTTTTACATTTGCAGGAGTTTCAGGTACCTGCTATTGCTCTTGATTTTCTGGTGCCTTTGGAACTTCATTTTCTTTGATTTCATCAAGCATTGTGTATTCTGTGTTTTCCTTTTCCACTTTATTTCCCTGTAATTGATCTTTGTACATAACCTTTTCATTGAATACTACATCTCTACTCCTAATTATTTTGCGATTTTCAAAATCCCATAAGCGATAACCAAAATCATCAATCCCGTATCCAATAAAGGTACATTTTTTGGATTTAGCTTCAAGCTTTGTTCTATCATATTTATGAATATGGACAAATGCTTCATAACCAAAAGTTCTCAGAAATGAGTATTTTACTTGTTTACCTGTCCATGCCTCCTCTGGAATCCCACCATCCAAAGCGCTTGAAGGATCTCTATTTATTAAAAAAACAACAATGTTTACAGCATCAACCCAAAACTATAAGGGAAACCTTGCATGCAATCTCATACACCATGTGCGCTCCATGATCGTTTTGTTCATCTTTTCTGACACACCATTTTCTTGTGGTGTTCCAAGGACTGTCTTCTCTCTGTGAATCCCATTGTGTGAACCGTAACTGTCAAACTCCTTGCTGCAATATTCACCTCCATTATCATATCTGAGACATTTCAACCTTTTTATTGTCTCGTTCTCAGCCAATGCTTTCCACTTCTTAAAAGTATCAAACACATCAGTAACATAATAACAAGAGCCACCAAGAGATTGTACTTGAGTTGGTCCACATACATCTGTATGGACAAGCTCTAACTTTTCACTTTTCTTTTGTTTCCCAACCCTGAGAAATCTAACTCTCTTCTGTTTTCCATAAATGCAGTTTCCACAGAATTCCAAACTTACCTGCTCCAGATTTGGAAGTAGTTTCCTTGAGTGGAGAATCTGCATCCCCTTCTCACTCATGTGGCCAAGCCTATGATGCCACAGCGTTGCACCTGTTTCTGTGGAAGATACACAGATAGAATAATCAATATTATAATTTATGAGGACATAAATATAACGTACCTACCCTATCTCCTTTTGCTATTACCGGTGATCCTTTAGTGATCTTCCACCACGTTTCTCCAAACGTAGACAAGCAACAACTATTTCCAAACTGCCCTATGAGATCAGATTTCTTTTCATAGCAGGAATGTGCCTTACATTTTTTAGTATCCATTCACTTCCATTATTTAACTTAATCTGTACCTTACCCTTTCCAACAATTTTACATGGTTCATCATCTCCCAATAAAACATGTCCAAAATCACCTTGAACATAATCATGAAAGAATTTCCTATGGGGTGCAGCATGACATGAAGCCCTTGAATCTACTACCCAGTAATCGCTAGTATTATCTAATGCAAGAATCAAAGCATCTTGTAACACATCACTTGCTACATTCGCTTCTTGAGTAGTCTCTTGATGCCTCTCACCTTTCTTCTTTGGTGCTCTACAGTCTCTTTTTAGATGCCCTTTCTTACCACAGTTCCAACACTCTATTTTTCTGAATCTGGACTTGGATCTGCCCTTTTTAGACTTGCTGCAATTTCTTGGGCTCCTTTCTCTCTCATTTTGTCTCCCTTTGGTCTCCATGGTCAACGCATTACCTGATGTCTCACTTGTGATTTTTCTTCGCATTTTCTTGCTAAGAATAACACCAACAACATCATCAAACTTAAGAGTGTTTGAACTAGGGACATAGTTACTTACAACCACGACCAAGCTATTCCAACTTTCTGGCAATGAGCACAAGATTAGAAGAGCCTTAACCTCATCATCAAAGTTCACTTTTACAGAACTTAACTGACTAGTAAGTGTATTAAACTCATTTAAATGGTCAGCAATAGATCCACCTTTCGACATCTTCATTTTAAATAACCGCTTCATCAAAAATACCTTGTTGGAAGCCAATGGTTTTTCGTAGAGCTTACCCAATGCGCTCATCACACCCTTTATTGTTTTTTCTTTCGAAATATTGAAAGGCACCTGACGAAGCCAGGCACAGTCGTATTGTTCCTAGTGCCTTTCTGTCAAGAACATCCCATTATTCATCCTTCATAATCGTCGGTTGTTTGGCTTTTTCGCCCAATGGTAGGTGCATATCCTTTTGGTACAAATAGTCCTCCATTTACATCTTCCAGAATTGATAGTTTTGGCCATTAAATTTCTCGACCCTAAACTTTCCCTCTTCTACCATTGCTCCCACTCAAACTAGGAACCCTTCTTTCCTGCGACTTTACCAACCAAATAGACCTTTTAGCTCTGATACCAATTGTTAGAAAACAAGACCGCATAGAAATAATAGATATATAGTTAAATCATTAAACAAGATGCAAAACACATTAAACACATTACAGAGAGATAGATATAACGTGGTTCACCCAAACGATGGGCTACGTCCACACAGAAATTGCCAGTCCTTTTATTATCGTCCAAAAAGATGAAGGGATATAGCCTGCAGCAATACTGTTGCACTTCCTCTTCACGCTCTCATAATCTCTCTCACACAATCACAGAGATTGTTTACAATACAATACAATACAATACCATACATAGTTGTATTACAATGCTTTTCTTTTATAGGGGAAATACCATAGGAAAATACTACGGTTAAGCCAATACCATGGTTCCGCAAAACTGTTGGCTAACAAACATTCCAAAATTTTTTCTCGGGGGGTTTTCCCTTGAACCCCCGTTTCTCAGGGGCGCTGCCTTCGAATCCCCGTGTCTCAAGGGCATTGCCCTCGAACCCCCTTTTCGGGGCACTACCCCGAACCCCAAGGTTGGGGAACAAGTGTACAATACACCTGAGGTACAAACATGACTAAACAACATCTCTGAATCTGGAAGATTAAGCTCTGCAACCAACAATTTTTTTCCTTGAACTAGTTAAAACAGAGAGATACTTTTGACCTTCTAGAGTAGGGTTGATGACCTCCTTATAATATCTTAACTTTCTTTTAGCCTCTAAATCTTTCTCACACCACAGTTTCTCTTTAAACTTAGAAGTAACAATATTTTTGATGTTATTAATATTTTGCAATGCAATATTTTTGTCAATCTCCCAATGGTTTAACCAGGCCCCTAGTATCTTTATACCAACCTCGCTTGAGCTTTAGGTGGTTTTGGGTGGATTTAAAAGCTAGCTTAGGAAGTTTATGGTCTCCCATGTTATTGATTTTGTGCTTGTACAACAAGAGCCTAGCTATGAATAGGCTCTCGATAAGGGAAAGACCCACTTCTATAAGGAGAATAGGATATGGTGTATTGCTTTTAATTTTGAGGTTATACGTTATAAAACGCTTCTGGATTTGCTCAATCTTTTTCCAAGATTATCTAGAGATGCTGCAACCCCAAACCTCACATCCATACAAGATAACAGGAGTGACTAAAGTTTCAAAGAGGAACTTCTTTTTATCCCACATCACAAGGTTTTCTTTTTAACAATTATTTTCAAGACCAAAGTAAGCTTTCCACCCTCCATTAATCCCTTTCTCAATGCTATAGTTCTAGTTGAGCTTGTGATGAATATCAATTCCTAGGTATTTGTAAGAAGAAACTTCCTCCAAGTTGCTATTGTCATACACAAAATTAGCGTAAGTGTCCTTGGATTTGATAGTCATAACTTTTGTTTTGTCAGTGTTGATCGTCATACCCATGGTAGAGCAAAATCCTTAAGAAGTCGTAGTTGCTTATCAAGATCAGATGGACACCTTGCCAGAAGAACAATATCATCGGCATAGAGAAGAAGGATGATGACTATTCCAACTAAGAACGTGCCAGCAAAACTTGCTTCTTCTAAACAACCTTATAGCTTATCGATGTAAATGCCAAATAGGGTAGGGGAGAGGGAGCTTATCGAAATCTAGTGCTAGCCTCCAAATCTACGTGTCCGTCTTAGGGTTTGTATCCTGAAACCCCAGGTCTTCCACTCTTGCATCATCTCAAGCACCAAGACCTCCATGGATCATCAAGAATACAAGAACTCGATGATCTTTTCCTAGCCTTACATCCCAAAAGAACAAAGCTCCAAAATCATGCAAGGGATTTTCTCCACTTTGCATGTCTTCTACTAGGGTAGAAACCCTAGTCCTACAGCAAGGGCCATCAAAACCATCACAATATTCAATGCCATGTTCTTTTATAGTGTTTACAATTTAGTAATTTACATATATAACACAAACTCTAGTCATCACAAGAGAAACCCTAACATCACACAATCAATCTCTCCAAAACATTTAAGACATCTATCTCTCCCCTTATCTTTTCCTAGGGTTTATTCATGAACCATAGCATCTCCAAGACAAGTCTAAATAAGAATACAATGATTATAATGAATACAAGAGCCCTCTTCTCCCTTATATTACAATTAAGGCAGGGAGGTTAACATAAAACAAGGACACATGTTCATACAAGCAACCTGTGAAACCAGATTCGTTTTATACCCCCCTCGTGTCCCGTGGGGAACGAATCAGACACGATTCGTGTTCGACACGAGGCCGATTCGACCTTCCGTCGAATCTGAAATCGGGACACGAACTCCCCATCGAATCGGACACAAAATCCAACGAATCGCGAAAATCAGACACGAACCCCCAAAAACAGGACACCTAACCCGTGGAAAGAGATAGTCCGGTTCACTTAAATTCAATTTTTTGTCTTTCTATTTGTCATTTGAAAGGAAGCAATTGATTGAGAGTGAGTTTTATGTGCAGGTGAAGGAGTTTTGAAGGAGATTTGAAGGCTATCCATTGTTTCCAAGCGGTTCCAAGTGCATTCCGGTGGATTTGTGGAGAGGATTGCAAGCTCAACCATCACACAAGAAAAGGAATGTCTCAATCAGCTAGGGGAGGAGGTAGGGGTCAAAGGAAAGGGAGAAATGCACCATCTAGGGCCGCCCCTCCTATTCCACCAAGCACAACCGATTCTCCTCCTCCGTCAAGTGCTCCATCGGCTGCTAGTGGAGCTCATACTCCATATAACCCTGTTTTAGCAAGACAACAAGCCCAAGAAAAAAAATACCCTTTGTGGAAGTATGTGACAAGGAAAGATGGGCCCGAGGCAAAGCTTGGTGGGGGAGGCAATGTGTCTTGGAGATGCAATTTTTGCAACCATGAGTTCAAGAGCACATATTTCCAGGTTAAGGGCCATTTGTTGGCCCTTCCTTCTTGCGGGATTTCTTCATGCAAAGCGGTGACTGCTAACCAAAGGAGGGATATGGAAAGAGAGGATCATGTTGGCTTAGGGAAGGTGGCAGAAGCAAGCAAGAAAAAAGAGGATGATCCTCTTCCATTTTTGAGGAAGTCCTCTAGCACCAAGAGTCCATTTCCACCTAGCATTCATGGGCATGGAGATACTTATCAAACAAGAAAGAGGCAATCTACAGGTGGTCCAATGGATAGGATTTTCCAACAAGAGGCGCGAGAAGAGGTAGACCTTACCATTGCATTTTTCTTCTACCTCAACTTCATCTCATTCAATGTTGCACGGTCACCATTGTATTTTGAGATGGTTCGAACTATCTTGGAACGAGCTCCAAGTGGTTATGTGCCTCTTGGTTCAAAGAAGCTTAGAACCACATTGTTGGTTAAAGCAAAGAAGGAGGTAGATAAAATCCTTGAGCCAATTAGAGCAACATGGCCCTCATCTGGAGTGAGTATTGTTTCTGATGGATGGACGGATCCCGCACGCCATCT
>LPNX011117116.1:397840-462109 GCA_001517045.1 Pseudotsuga menziesii | reverse complement strand
TGGCCACATACCCTCTCATGTGCCCAATGCTACTCTCATGTGTGCCAATGTAGTAAAAAAGCTACAATGCTCTCAACATATTTGGTTGGGTTCATCACCAACCTCCGTGAAGAATTGTCCTCAACCTAAGCGTCCTCAGGTCATGTGCCCAACCTCCAAGGGCTAAGTACCCTCCTCCAAGTTCCCAATGGTCCTCCACTTAGGTAAGTATCTCCCTTAATTGAGTAATCGACTCTCCTTTTTTGTACACCCAATGCATTAGTCAACATGTTGATTAGGGTGACAACCTTCTAGTTAAAGGTACCATGCCAACTCTCTAACCAAGGTCAAACATCCACCCAAAATGAATAATTGAAATGTCCATGAAGCATCGTTAAGGGGCTAGGAACCATAGTGCTCTCTTAGCAAAGTGAAACCACTTTTGGAATAACCGCAAAGCTAACAGGCTGAGTTTTGATGGTAGTCATATCAAACTCTAGTGACATCCATATATAGGGGTCATTTCCTTATTCGATCTTATTTTGAGGTAATTTAATCTTTGAAATCAAAATTTGTCCATTTTATTGTGCAAAATTCAAAATTACTCAATCTTTTTGAAACTTGTATTGTCCCAACCTAAGTAAATGTCTAGTAGAAATGATCAATATTTTATGAGAAGGCTTGATGCTAGATAGTTTTTTCATACAATTCTCTGGTCATTTGATGGGGCATGCTTGGGAAATTTCACTGGCTTCATACTTAAAAAAACATTATTGAGATGATTTTCATTGGTTGTACATTTGGTCTTTGTGTATGATTTGCTTCAACATTTGTTTGGAATAAATTCATTGATAGTCATTTAACTCTCACATAGTATGGAAAATCAAAATCAAGGCATGTTTTGTTACATGTTCTTTGCATTAACATCTAAATTGCTTGCTCTATTTCAATTTGCCTCCTATGAATATTTGATTTATAAAAGGAAAATATTGTTCCTATTTTTGAATAGTTCTTGAATTCTATAACAATATTTTTGATGCACAACATATCTAGTAATTAACCACATCCTTAGTGGCAATACCTTAACGATGATATCATATGCAATTGTAAGAAAAATAATAGACCACCCAACCTCTAATGGAATCCTTAGTTGCATTCTTAGGAATACGTTTAATTGGCCTTGGGTTGGTCTTTCATTTGAGAGATGTTGACTTGCTTGGGTGTTGGACCTTGTTGTGTTGCCATGGTGAACAACTTGTTCACTAATGGTTCAACCTTTGTTTCTATTAACAATACCTTGTCCTTGTAGAGCTTCTTGCATCGATCCATTGTTAGGGGTGTTGTTGACCCCTTATTTATATGTATTGACAATAGATGGTCTGGGTTACTTGTTGGAGGTTGCTTGTATTATGGGGCATGTTCGTGGTATTATGATCTCAGGCAAGTAAAATATGGCTAACCACTTTGTAGATGATTCCCTCTCCTTTGTGAGAATAGATCATGTTCCAATTGATGGAGCTCTTGCATTTTGCTCTTTCAGGTGCAATGGTTAACAAATTTTTGGTTAGTTGGATTGGATCCATTGCTAGATTGGATTCTTGTAGCCTCATCTTATATTTTCCTCCATGTCATTGTATGGTACTTGGGTATTCCTTTTGGTGTTGATCTATCTCTAGTATCTACGTGGAATTGGTGTCTTTAGAGGCTTTAGAAAAAGCTTCATATTTTGCACCATAAGGTTCTTTCCTTTGTAGTGAAGCTGATTGTGGTTGGTTTATTCTTCAGGCCTCTCATGTTTACTATCTCGGTTCCCCAATGAGACTCAATTTCGACAATTTGAGTCGGTTTTGTGAACAAATATATGGTCTAAGTATGGAGGAGAGAGGGGTCTTTGATTGGTTCCATGGGATGTGTGCACCATGCACAAGGATGGGGGGGGGGACTTCGTTTAGTTGATTTTGCCACCCATGGTAGTATTCTTGTGGCCAATTGGGTGGTGTTACCGTTCAAACTAGTAGTCTTGGATTTGTAGCACAATATGTTGTGTAAGCTAGCGAATGGTAAGCACGAGAGAGATCTAAACCCAATGTCATCTCAACTCAATCTGTCAACTTTTTTGGGTAACTCCTCAACCCAGGGAAGAGCCCTCTTGAGATACTTGTCAACACAAACCAATAAAGACCTTCCTACAACATTTATGACATAGATTAGTGCCTTATATGGAGTCAAACAATGAACAAAGAATACAACTAGATCAACTAAGGAGTTAATTCAACTTATGGATCAATATCACAACTTTTACTACAATTCACGAATCCCAATGCAAGGGTTTCACACTTCCCAAGGTAGTACCTTAGAAAAGTGTGTTTTGAAGGGGAGATGGCTAAGTGGCCTAGAGCACACTTTTTGGGCCAATTGGAGCAGCAAAACACTTGCGAAAACCCTAATTTCAACAACTTCACCTTTCCCAATGCAAGTGCTCAAATTGGGACACCCTTCAAGTTTTGTGGATAAATCCACTTGGGCGAAATTGATGGGTGGACTAGACTTAGCAAATTCCAAATATTTTTAGGTTTTTGAATTTATGTAAATTTTTTGGGCTTTTTTGACAATATATGATTTTTAGGGATTTTATACATAAAACGAGGATGCCCTTCAAGATTTGTGGATAAATCCACTAGGGCGAATTTGTAGGGATGACTATAATTACGAACTCACAACTATTTTTGGAGTTATGAAGTTTCTAATTTTTTAGGGCTTTTAGGATTTTTTCCTGATTTTTAGGTCTTTTTATTCATAAAAATGCAGCCACAAATATAATACAATAAATGCTGAAATTATGAGTAAAAAATGACAAGAAAAGAGGATATGATTATTGTCTCAATCTCTAGGGCATTGAGAGATCATGGCTAGTGTCTCTCTCTTGAAATGCCCCTCTAACACTTGTAAGCTAAGGCATCACCTAACAACCTCTAAGGTTTGGCGGGGAAGCATAACTAAGCCAAATGGAGAAGTCCAAGGCCCCAAAATCAATAGGAAACCTTGATGCAAACTGTTTCTTTCATACAAAGTTGATAGAATATTGGTAAAAATCCCCAATTTAGAGAAAATGTAGCATAAAAATATCATTTAATCCACATAGAAACATTGTTCACCAACATTCAACAAGAGATGAGCAAAGAAGAAACCTTTAGGTCACACTTGTGCATGTGTTATTCCAACAAGTCTAGCATCAACCATAGCATGAGAGCAGATCCCATAGTCTTCCATAGTCTTCCAGAGAGCAGATCCCATAGTTTTCCAGGTACAGCCTAAGATCATCTAATAAAATATATGAACAACCCAATACCACAATGGGATCCGCGCCTACCCGAACCTCAGTACCATTGCCCACTTGCCAGAGAATACCTTTCCCTATCCAAGGCAAAGTTTCAAGAAAGCCTTTCCAGATAATCGAAGCATTCCAAAATCTGAACTTTTTATTTCTGAACCAAGAATGTATCGTTAAATTTTTCATATATTTGACTTTTAGAAGGTGATTCCAAATTCCAGAATTATTCAGAGCAAACCAAAAATTCTTCATTCTCAATGATAGACTGAAGCGTGGAAGATGCTTAATGCCCCAGCCCCCCTGAGAAATGGGGCGAGCCGGCAGGTGCCAATCTGCCAAGTGGTATTTCTTATGTAAGGCAAAATACCCCCAAAGGAAGGAAAAGATAATAGAGCGAAGCTTATCCAGAATGGAAGCGGGGATCAGGAAAAGGGACAACCAATAGACGAGCAGGCTAGTAAGAACAGAATGGACCAAGACTAGTCATCCCCCCAAAGATAAGAGGCGGTTTGTCCAATGGTTGATACATTGCTCGAATCGACTCAAGAGCCAGAGCCAGTCTTTGACAATATACCCCGAAGGCTTCAAATGGAAACCAAGATAGGAGAAACCAAGATCAAGGTGAGAAAATATGTATGGCATGATGTCTGATATTTTTCCTAACAAAGCAGGATCAAGGTCAGAATGGAGGAAGCTAGACTTATCCATATTTATCTGCATACCTGAGGCCTCAGAGAAAGTGTCCAGAATAACTTTAAAATCAATCTAGTCTTCAAATGTGCCCATCCTGAATAAAATGACATCATCCACAAAAATTAAGTGTGTGATGTAAAGATCAGCCGAGATCTTGATAGCCTTGATAACCCCATTCCTTTTGGCATCTTGAATAAGAAGGACAAGACCTTCAATGACCAAAATAAAGAGCAGCGGGGATAAAGGGCAGCCCTGTCTAAGGCCGCGAGAGGCAGGGAAGAAAGGGGAAGGAGCACCATTGACGAGGACAATGAAATTAGCCGATGAGATGCACCCCATAATCCAGTTCACCCCTACAAGTGGAACCCCAATCTGAATGAGAATCAACCTGATGTAAGTCCAGTAAACCCTGTCAAAGGCTTTAGTCAAGTCCAACTTAAGAATGAGAGCTGATTTCTTCTTAAGTTTAACTGAATGGAGTACTTCCTGAGTGATGGCAACCAACTCATGTATCAGATGGTTCTTTAGGAAACCAAACTGTTGGGGAGAGATGGAGGAATCAAGGAAAGGCTTGAGTCTCAAAGCCGCAACTTTTGCTATCAGTTTATAGCATAGATTGCATAAAGAAATGGGCCTGAAGTCCCCAAAATTAACAGGATGTTCAACTTTTGGAATGAGAGCGACAAAGGTAGAGTTAATGGCCGAGGCCACCCTGCCCCATAGTCGAGAGGACTCCACCAAATGCTCCAGCGAAGGGCCCAAAAGGTCAAAGAAGAATAAGTAAAACTCCACCGTCCATCCATCAGGGCCAGGGGCTTTGTCTTTTTTAAAAGTCTTCAAAGCCCCCTCTATCTCAGAAAGTGTGACAAGGCTAGTAAATGCAGCATGGTCCGCCTCCGAGACAAAGGAGGGAAAGAGGCGAATAACCTTCAACTGGGAAGAAAGATTAGTCAACTTGTCATCAACGAAGATGTCCTTAAAATGTCTCACTCCGAGAGCCTTAATGCTCTGATCATCCGATAACCAAGAACCCTGTTCATCCTGTAGACTCCAAATGGAATTTTGATTTTTACGGGCAGATGCAACAGCATGGAAAAATTTAGTGTTGGCATCCCCAGAATTGGCCCAAGCGACTCTGCTTTGTAATCTAGCAGATTTCAATTCATGTTCCCAAATCTTTTGTAATTCTGACTTCAAAGCATTTAACCTGTGTTGCTGATCCAGGGCTAGGATGGCAGATTGGGAGGAGAGAAGGAGAGAGTTAATTTCTCCTTCCAGTCTAGCAGAAGTAGCCTTTTGTTTACGAGTCTCCTCCCTGGTCCAATCTTTCACCTTCATTTTTAACCGACGGAGCTTTGAGTAGAGAGAATTCATAACATCCAAAGTAGAATCCGACTGTAAGAGAGGCCAAGTATCACGAATCATATCAACAAAATCCACATTCTTAAGCCAGGAATGGTTGAATTTAAAAGGGTAAAGACATGGAGATTGCTCCTCTCCCCATTCCAGCAGAACAGGGAAATGATCTGATATACCACATCTATGTGCCCAAACACGGTGTCTCGGCAAACAGCTAATGAGCTGAGCAGACAGCAGAAAATGGTCCAATCATTTGGATATGCCCTCTACCCCCACCCTACCATTCCTCCAAGTAGGACCGGCACAGGGAGGGGCTATGTCCACGAGATGATGATCAGAGAATAAAGTAGAGAGGTAAGGGCCCAGAGGATCAGGTAGAGCTTTAATACCCCAAATTTCTGCAGCACTAAGGGTAAAATTTAGATCACCAGCGAGGATAAGGTTAGGTAAGGATAGAAGGCCACCCGATGCCACAGCATTCCAAAAAGAGTCCCGATGAAGGTAAGGACCGTAGACATTGAGTATGGAGAAAGTGAGAGAAGATCCCCGCAACGTAGCTTGGAGTAAAATACCCGCCAGGGTATGGAAATATTTACATCTAAGCACCCTAGGGTTCCAACCAGAAAGGATGCCTCCCGAGAGGCCAGATGAATTAAGAGCATAGAATTCCCAAGCAGGGCATAGTTTGGAGAAGGAAAAGAGAGCCGGGTAAGTACTGGTCATAGTTTCTTGAAAGAGTACAACATCCGGGGAAGGTGTTAATAACAACTGATGGAGACTTTTTTGTTTGGAGAAGCCTCCCAACCCCCTAACATTCAAGGAAAGAAGACACATTAGGTATCTGGAGGAGTGGGGTTCAATGCTCTAAGGACCCGAGAATTTGAAGGAACAGACATATGAGCAGCGTTCTTTAGTCGAGTGGAGAGAGGAGTGTAAGGAGCCGGTGCGAGTGACTCATCTTTGACATACGGGGTCTTCTTCTTCCTTCGAATGGTGACGTTTTCAAACCGAATGGAGTCAAGGGGGCGAACTGAAGGAGATAGGGGTGTCTTATCAGAGAAAATATCCAAAGATTTCTGGAGTGAGGGATCAGTGAATGACGGGATATCGGCAGGGCTATGGGGAGGGGAGGCCAAAGAGGAGGGAGCAGGGGTAACAAGAGGAGGAAAATCTGAAGATGAGAAAAGAGGTTGAATGCGATCATCTACCACACTCGGATCGATAGTAGGGGAAGCTACAGGATGGGATGCTGCACTGTTGGGAAAATCCAAGTTGATATCAACATCCTTTTGGGCTAGATCAGAAGACAAAGCAGAAGCAGGAAAACTAATGGTCGACGAAGAAGGAGGAGGTAACCCCGAGCACAAGGAGGTAGAGTACGTCAGAGTGATAGCCCCACCCGATCGTGGAGAAATGTTAGTCAAGGAAGCCTTACGAGAGTCGACTATAGGAAGAGTATCAAGGTCTGAATCCTCTTGGTCAGGGATAACATGTAAGGAGGGAGACAACGCAGAAGAGGTAGGAAAAGGGAGAGGTACCCCAAGGTCTACGGACGAAGAGTCATGGTTCGAGCCATCTTCAGTTACACCAACAGAAGTATCTACCACAGGTCGGGTGGAAGGGCTCCCCGGAGGAGAGCCAGGTACCGACAGCACAAAAGGGGCACTTCGAGGAGCAAAATAATCCAAGTAAGCAATCTCTGAGTCATATGCATCGGCAAAATAAGCACATGCATCATTTAGATCAGAAACGGAATATAGTGGTAGGAAAGATGATTGTCTTACCTGAGCCTGATTACGCACTGAAAAGGGAGTACCTTGCGAGGAGGGGACAAAGGGAGAGCCCGAGGAACGTGATGGCATACGCAGCGAAGGACAAGATCTCCTCAGGTGCCCCATCGCGTGACTGCAGTTGCATCGGAAGGGAATACCTTGATAATCTATGCATTGGGAGAAAAGGAGATCATGGCAATGGATATCAATGTCAGCCGACAAACCATTGGATATGTCAACTTCCACCAATATTTTTGCAATCCGTTTATCGAAAGCGTTCATGAAGTCCTCCCCAACCACAATAAACCGACCAATAGTATTCCCGATACCTATCAAGAGATCACGATTCCATAGAAGAAAGGGTAAACTTGGTAACAAAGTCCAGAGGTGACTCTTTTTTACCCACTCCCTCGCCGGGTCGAAATTAATGTGCCACCTATCAAGTACCAGAGAACCCTTTCCAACCCGCCATGGCTGGCTTAAAATAGAAGTTGCATGAGCTTCCTCCAGAAAAACCAATACGATCCAACCACGTACGAGGAGGCTGATAGCAGGGACATAAGTCAGCAATGGCTTCCACTGAGCCGTGGCCCACTCATACCACTATTTTTTGTCCAATGAAGCATATTCGAGTCGTCCTATAAGAGCCCGTGAACATAAGGCTTCAATTCTGTCAAAATAGATGTCGCGGCCTACCACAAAATTCAGCTTACCCTCCAGAGCCTTCAGGGCTTTTGAATTTCTTCTATGCCTGTAACGGACAGCGGCATCACCGGTCGGATTGACCGGTGACTTCCCTACTAAATCCGGCATCCAAAAAAGTAGAATGACAAACCAGCAAATTAAGGCAAATTCGCCATAGGAATAAACCCTTCAAAAGGTAACGAAATCTAGAAACCCTAAACCACCGAATGTTCCAAATAAACCTTGGCAGAAGACAACCGGGCCCGGCCCAAAACCCCAGAGGAATCCCTGACGAGTGGCCTAAATACCCCCCAAAAAAAAACCAAAGGAGCCTCCAACCACAGAACCACCCACCGAGGCACAAGAAAAAACAAGCAGGACAGAGATAGGCACGGGGTCCGACCAAAAACGTCAGGACCGAAGGAGACCCAACAAAGAAAAGAAAGTCAACCCATGTGCAACAGCGTCACAGAGTTCACGAGTTGGGGACCAAAGCCAGGGAAGAAACATTCTAACCGCCCCAGTCGTGAAACAAATCCAGAGAACCAATCATTCCATCGAAGGATATAGAAACCGAGATCAGGTGGTCAACCCCACACGCCAAGGGAAGCAAAAAGGAAGCTTCTAAGAATCCCAGGTGGGGAAACCCTCGGAAACAACGTGTAAGGGTGGCAGAACAGAAACCCAGAGAGATATCACCAACTATGATATAGATATTCCCACTTGATTATGCTGGTTGGTACTAGTCCACAGCAATGTGGAGGGACTCCAGCCGTTGGTGAGAGCCGTAGGGTTTGGACCAGTACATATAACCCTAGGCAAGCCAAAAAGAAAAACTGACGCTACCTAACAGTGTGGAAGGCAGCGAGGATGAAGAAAGAACCGGGAAAAACGAGCAATCCGGGAGGTTAAAACCAAAGCAAAAAATACGAGGAAACCAAGAAACCCAATAGATAAAACACAGCAGAGCAATGAAACCGCCCAACTGCCACAGCTGGTCTCCCCTAAAAATCAGGACTGTGCCCAGTAGGTGACGAATACAGGAAGCCATTCACCTGCGCACAGTAGAAAACCCTCGTCTGCGTCTTCTCCATCGCTGCGCCCCCCCTCCCTAATGCACCATGAAGTCCCATCATGAATAAAAACTCGTAAAGGCCCGTGGCAATTAGTTGCCACAAACATTATTGCCTTTCTTATTTAAAAAATGACACGCTAGAATCCGATTTACTTGCCTTTTTATGGATCGGGGATGAATGCCAGCCAATAAATTTTGAAGCTATGGTCTGTGATATAATGGATTTTTGAGGTGAGAGCAGGGGTGAACCTCAATAACTTATGTCATGATCAAAGTATTAATAGCTAGATTTGGGACTGGGTCTAGCGAAGGGTCAGATCACAGCAGAACTGGAACCAACTGATGAATATGTTTACTAAAAACACACAAGATATAAATGTTTTAATAAAAATTTAATCATTTAGATCAATGTACTGGACGCCAATTAGGAAAGTTTGCTGATGTATACATGTAATAAGGAAAGATTTTTTTTAATAATATTCCAAAGGAGTATTTACACTTTTATCTCAAGTGAGAACTGCTCAATTGAAATTTTTTGTTTTGAATTTTTTTTTATATTCATATCAACATATTTACAAATAAAGCATGGAAGGATATATAAAATGTTTATCATAACTTTTTTCTCAAGCTAACTAAAGCAGGAATAAAGTTAAAATATACATTGGAAGCCAAAATTCTGGCATCCTTCATCAACAAAACTTCCTTAAGCCAATAATTGATGACATACCTCATCTTTCCATAAAACAATAAAGGAAGACATAATACTAATCTCTTGATAAAAAGCATACTTCCACTTGAGCTTCCATATCACAAACATGGAAATCCATAGACGATGCCATAGACCAAGGATGTGGACTTGCATGAGAGCTCAACCATCCCCCAAAACAACATTGGTTATTACAACTTGTTTTGGAACATGCTAAGATGTTGATCTTTAATGGAACTCTAACCTTGTTTGCTAAATTGACATCACCAAAAAATATGCGTGACTGATTTCAATAGTTGATAAACTTGGCATAGAGCATTTGAAAGGCTGGTGTTAGCCATCTTGACCTTTAGATAGACTCCCTTGATAGATAACTAACCAAGCAAAAACACAGCTTATATGAAAATTGCATTGACCAAATAGTGTAAACGATGGACCCAACTCACTTTTGCATCTATTAAAGCCCACCTCACATTGAACATTGATGTTAGGTGGTGGTGTCGTTGATGAAGAATTAAATAGAGACGATGAGAATCATAATGGATCAATGTTTTATCAATACTTCACTCAATCCCTCCAAAAAGGCCTAGGCATTTTGATATTCATTTTAAACAACTCGAAGTTTGGAATAATTGCATGCAACTTTGATCATGAGATGATTAGACGTAAGTAGCCCAAACTCTCGATCAAGAGATCACCACTACTTCTATGATCTTGTACTAGGGTCCAATAAATCATGCCAAAAAAATATATATTTTTGACTTAATCAACGTGCTTGAAATTGTGGAACCTCTACTACACAGACCCCTTTGATCATGCCAATTCTAGATTGGATGGGAGGAAAGACCCCATCTTGCTTGATTGCCCTCCTAATTCCATCGGACCAAACCAGACACCAATCTCCAAGTCGTCCAACTACTTTGAAACATGATAGGCCCATCGATCTGACACATGGAGGTGGAAGAGATGATGTCATAGAGGAAAATCCCCTTGGATCTTGCCAATATGCTATGTTGAAAGAACCTGCCAAGGTGTTGGTTCCTCTAAACAAAAATTTCCAAGGTGTTGATTCCTTTAAACCTTTCACTTCCCACTTAGTAGTCAAAATAATGTTGTGGGTTGCAACATCAATAAACCTAACCCCCATCCTTGGGAATGGTACAAACAACCCAAGAAACTAAGGGTAAAACTCTAGCACCTCCATGCTTCGACCATAAATGGGATTGGAGAATTTGTTATAGTCTGTAGAATTGTGCTCAACTGGGAAACCGAGGCTTAAAGAATACAACCCACCACCCTTAGCTTTTATGCAAAAGGGAGATCCTTGTGATGCCAACCATGAAGTTTTTTTTGTAGTCTTTGTAGGCACCAATCCCACATAGCACGTCATAGCCCCAAAATTTCATAAAAATTTAAAATTTTCAAAGTAACATAAAATGTTTGAAAACGTAGTTTAGTAACTGCTAGTGGTTAACGGAAAATGAAACATTTTAACAATTTGTAATGATTAGTTTCAAAATACATAAAACTAATACAACTTTAATTTTTATAAGTTATATAAAAATGACTTGCATTTAGACTGCTGCTAGCTGTATTAATAAAAAAAAATTGGCAAGTAGGTGAGAAACTATCTTTGAAATTTGGGGCTTACTTAGCATTCTGTTAACTTAGATGGACTGCTGGTTCTTACAGGTTCAACCGGTAAGCGAATGATCAAGTAGGAGTTTAATTTGTATGATAGCGAGAAGTATTTCTTTAGCATGATAAGATGCTAGTAAATAAATTGATAAATATGATGCAAGATTCTGATCAGGTAAAGTAAATTCCTTAGTTGTTTTGGATTTATGACAACATTTATTTTTAGGTCATAATGACTTTTATCCTTAACATCGTAAATGCCATTTATGAGAATAAGTTCCTCCAAGGTTTCTTTCCGTCGTAAGATTATAATACCTAGTCCATTATAGATTCTTTTAGTGAACATAGGGCTCATGATCCTGACATATAAATTACTTTTATTGTATCATGATGTTACTGCTATTGTCATGTTTAAAGACTTCAAGTGCACTGCTCTTAAGTATGACAAGATCCTATGTTTTTCTATGTAAAGTTTACAATGAAAGATTAGTTACTTAAGAGGAACTCTTTCCAATGGTTAAGCATCAGTCTTCTGGAAGACTCCTTTCTTTATTAGCATCAAGTCTTTCGGTTGAGAAGTTTAGAGCTCTTCAGTTTTGAAATAAATCATAATGTTAGTATTTTAATACTCTAACTATCCTTACTAGTCATGTAACATTACCAATTTATTTGATTCGTTGCAATGATGATTATCATCTTACACAACTAGTTTACAAGCTGTAATCTTAAACTTCAGGTTATAACCATGATACAAAAGTTATTGTAATAATACAATTAATATATAATATTACAACACACAAAACTACTTGTATTCTAAGGTAGTTTTACTACCTAGTAACTACTATGGTGTAGTTGAAACCATGGCAATAACATTATTTGCTTCTATATATACTAGTTCCAAAGTATAGTTTAATAAAATCGATGGCAAGGTTTGTATGATGTGCAAACATAGATATGATAGACTAAGGTCGAAAGCATAAATTTCATTATGAGCAATGACAAGTACTATTACCATATAGTTGATTGCAATATTTTTATTATGGAAATGATATGAACTATTTAAAACATATCGTCGATAGCAAAGTTAATTTGTTGAGCAAACATATGAACATTATACTATGGTTGATGCATAGATTCCATTGTTAGCAATAATAGAATTCCTTTTTATAATCGATTTGCAATGATATAATTCCTCCTTGGTGTATGCAGCGTTGACATTAGAAATGACCCTCGCATGGTTAAAATATTTTCGAGGGCACATGGTCTATTCTCCTCCATGCATTGGTGACTTAAAAGAAGTGAAACCCTATTTCTTTTGGCATTTGGTTCCGAGGGTTTTGTTGGCCTGTAGGCTGCACTATGTGGTTCCTTGCGGCCATGAGAGGCTGCTCCTTCTTTGCTTGTTAGCTTCATTGTCTTCCTTGCTGTGCAAAGTGGTTTGGATATCTTAGTTTGTATACTCGATTTCTCTTGTGAGTGATGTTTTTACTGTGTGGGTGGTTTTCACTGCTTCGCTTGGTTCGAAGCCTGTAAAGGATTTTACCTTGTCACTGCTTATTCCTTTCCTTGGTCTCGTGGAGTTTTTTTGAGTCCGTTTCTTATTGCCTCTGTCACAGGGTTGGCATGAGGGTTTTCTTGCTTCTCTATGTAGTTCACTCACGCTGGTGACTGTTCCTTCTCGGATCGGCTCTCTTCTTGCTCATAGGTAAAATTTTAATTCTGAAATCGAAATTTCTTTTGTCAATAATAATATTTAGGCTAGGGTTTAAACTTATGAACAAATTCTTAACTTATTGTTCGGAATTGTGTTCTTGTAGGTAGTTGCAACGACTCCAAGCTTTAAGTGGAAAATCAACCTCATGCTTCGGTGAACTTTGTGGCTTCCAACCGGTAAGCCCTAATTTCAATGTGGGTTCTCCCTACTTACGATAAGGGTTGTTGGATGAAGTTTACAGTGGTTGGAAGCATGGCTTCAGTTTCTTCGATGGTTAAAATGTTTATTTTGATATTACTCAAATTTTAAGTAAAACCCTTGCGGTGCTCGCTGGGT
Source organism: Pseudotsuga menziesii (assembly GCA_001517045.1). Lineage (NCBI taxonomy): Eukaryota > Viridiplantae > Streptophyta > Pinopsida > Pinales > Pinaceae > Pseudotsuga > Pseudotsuga menziesii. The sequence goes on along the minus strand of LPNX011117116.1, from coordinate 448,822 downwards.
AGCACAGGCTCTTGAGCCGTCATGTGTATTTGGTTTTTGGTTAAACACAATCAGCCTTACGACTTGATAATTTAATACTATTGATTTAAGAATATAAGAACTCCTTTATGCTCTGAGTTTTAAAAGAGCTCTGTCTCGTTTGCTTCAGTTTTACTTTACCTAAATACTTGTGAACTGGGTTTCGTTTAACCTGTTAGTAGTGTACTTAGCTTACTGTTAATATAAAAGATTTATATATATATTTTATTTTAAGAAAGAAGACTATGGACAGTCTAGTTGCATAGTTCGTGGGGTTTTTATTTTTACAGTTAGCAATATAACTCGTTATATTTTATTACAAGAACTTTTGTGTATTTGGTTTTAAAAGAAGAAAGGGTTTCGACCCTTTGATTCTCATAGGCTATGAGCCTGCCTGGATTTGAGATTTTATAATGCACATATATATAAATGATTCTTATTTTATTTTGTTTATTATTTACATATACATTTTAATTGTTACTACTCTATAAGTTATAATTATTTTAAAGCTCTGTATAGAAAATGATGTTAACTCTAGAACTTAGTTTATTTTTAAGGGATTTAAAGAAATACTGTAAACCCTACAGTTTACAAAAATTTGTTTTTGTTTGAAGTATTCTTGACTCTCAGTAATTTTGCAGTATGAAAGGATTATAAACGAATCCCTAATCTGGTTTTATTAAATTAATATTTAAGATTAAGTTAATATTTAAAAACTGTTTTGTTATTATATTTTTATATGCTTCCTCAAATATCAGTTATTTATCTACTATAAGATTTTTATTTCCTATCAGTATACTAATACTGTAGTAATAGTGTATTTACTATTTCTTATATTTGTATTTTCATTTAGTTAGTTTAAGTAAAACAATAAGTGTAAGCAAACCATAACACTGGTTTTTCATTGCATTCATTAAACATTGAAATAAAATCTATTTCTGTTTACATACAGATACAAGAATCATATCTACTATTTTCATTCTAATAAAAGAATTATTTCATTTACTTAAAACAATTTAACTGTGCTAGAGTACAACTTGGGTTCAGGTGTGGAAAAACACAGCTTAGAAATTTAATTTCTAGCCGTTTCACTATTTACATAACCCTTTCAATTTCTATAAATAATCTATAAATTTACTGAATCTAACATTTCAAAGTTACCTTTAATTCATAAACCCTAAACATTTAACATGCATGTAGCAGATAAACTAAGATTTACTTAACTAAGACAGTAAAAAAAAATAGAACCTGTTGAGGACAAGACGACAATAGCTTGAGGAGGTTGTTCCTCCCTACCAATCTCTTGGAGAGTGCTCAAACAACACTTCCTCAGGACCCTCGTGCCTATTCTTGGTCTTCTTGGCTGAGAACTGGGTGGAGAATGCAACTGTAAAAACCTTTGTCACCTGACTGGTTCAATTACCTCAGTAATAAAAACTGCTCTCAGCAACTCTAAAAACCTTTGTCACCTGACTGGTTCAATTACCTCAGTAATAACAACTGAAGATGGCAACTCTTGCCTCCATATTTCCAGAATAGTCCTAGACTTGTAAATATTTCCTCATCCCGAGAAGCCAAGCCTCAGCTTCTTGACCACTCTTTGTCTCACCATTGAAGGTAGGCGACCTTGCCTTCTTAAACTCATCCTGTGAGTTGTTTCTATAACGTCTCTTTCTCTTTTTCCCGTGATATGAAGAGATTGAATCCTCAGTGGATCCTTCCGAGTCAGGAGATCTACTAGAGGACCTTCTTCTTCTTCTGGTACTGCTCTTACTACCTTCGGGTTTTGTTGTACGTTGCCCCGATCTCATTCGTCGTTGGATGTCTGTCAAACTTTGCAACATGGCAGCATTCAGCTGATGCTGCTCTTCCTGAGCTTTAATCAAGCTTATCATGGTGGTTGCAATGTTCGACAGCATCTCTTGAAATCTACTTCCATTATATTCTATATCATCATTTCCAACTCGGATGTTTTCCCCCATAGCATCTTATGCATGCTCATAGGAATCACGTGCATCATATCTGTCATAGGTTCTCATGGCGGAGCCAACAACCCGCTCTTCCAAAATGCACTATGACTCTACAAAATGTGTTATCAAACACCATTTGTTAGATACACAGTAATTTAAAATTACAACCATTTACTTACTATCACCTGGCCTATCTAGGCCCAATACTGTAACAGACAGTTTTGTTAACTATTCAACTCAGCCCTTTAAGTCCCGATGTCACAACCCGTAGTGCTGATACCGTGTTGTAGTGTTGGAACCGTTCTTTAGATATCACTCTGTAGTGTACTACAATGCTGGTATCCAGGGATTCTCTTATCTCTTTCTGGCCCATCCAGGCCCAATGTTGCAACCCACAGCTCTGATACCAAAATGCCATGTACCCATACTCCATTATCATGCGGAATTAAAACTTTCATCGAGAACCTTTACTGTTCATCGAAACACAGGGCATGGCCGCGAACCCCTTCTCAACGTTTTCAACACTGTCACACTCCCTCTCATCTTCCATTGATCAGTTTGATGATCTGCAAGGAAAGATCTCAGAGGAGATCGTATGGCAGAGAGAAATCACGATGAAAAACAACGATCACAAATGGTCCCGCATCTAGAATCAAATCAACTGCTCAGAATCATGCCGCAAAAATCGACGGCACGGAAAACTTGAGTTATGGGACTAGAAATTGTGGAAATCGTGACACCGTGATCCCGTATCCCGCATCTCGCATTCCACATTCCTGCATCCCGCATGTGGAAATGACCGTTGCAGAAATCGAAAACTGTGGAAAGTCGTAATTCACAAAAATACATCTCCGCCTCCCGCATCCTGCATCCCACAAGTTGTGGAAAGGGAATTGCGGAAAGGAATTTGTGGGGGTCCAAATCTACCAAAGGATGTCTTTTGCATCCCACTTGCGGAATAAACCATTGCAGAAGAAGGTTTCTGCTCGAAAATTCGACCTGCTAATCAAAGTCTTTGAACAGACTTGGCCATCCAGGCCAATATCAATCCAGAAATATAACCCTGCAACTTAGTTTAACAATGCATTGAAGGAAACATACATAGATTCCTATCATTGCAGTTATTCAAAGGAACAATTCATCCATTCAACACAACCAACATGTTCATCATATTCCATCAAGCAATTACAATGCAAGAAATAGAATTGCAGAGATTAACATGGACAATAACACTTATCTTGCGAAGAACTTGTCCTGCAACCAGCTATGTCCCTGCAACGTTCCACCAAACCATAGGCCAGTGCGCTCATCAATCTCTCAACAACACTGCCACCCCCGAGCTGGGCGTGATTTCATTAAGGAATAAGGGAATACTAGCAGACTCATACACAGCCAAGGGTGCAACAAAAATCAGCCAAGCCAACACAATTGGGTTTATTAGGCTGCAAGGGAAAACAATCCAAACATATGGGTTTCCTAAGCTACTTAGCCAAGCCATCTCATGGTTGGGTTTCACAGACTGTTCGCAGTCAAGTCAACATTCACCTTAAGGACTAGTCAAGCCAACAAATGGGTTTATCAGACCGTACACAGTCAAGCCATCTCACTGCTGGGTTTATCAAGCTACATAGCTAAGCCAACATTCACAGTTGGGTTTATCAGACTGTCCAACCAAAGTTTACTCACAAGGTCAAATGCAACAAGACAAATCCAAGCCTCAGGCTACCATCCAAGCCATCTTTCCAGTTGGGTTTATCAGGCTTCTAAGGCAATGGGAAGGTAGAACTGCTAAGCTAGTGAGCTCATCTACAGAGCTAAGAACACCTTCACAAGACCTATCTCGCCTAGTTTCCCCAATGCCTACACACCCAACACAAGGAAGTGTCCCCTTCTCTGCTCCATAGTCCCTCAAGCTACACCTTCCCTTCTAGTGCTCTTCAGGATGTGCATAGCAGGTTCACCAGCCATTCTTATTTTATTGTGAGGTTCCACACTAGGTTTATCAAGCACATTCTACGTCTCTCCCATTCCTAATTCTTGTACATAGTTCAAAACTGAACCAAGGTGCACAACACAACAACCACAAGGAGACTCAGCAACACCGAATTTACTCTGGAACACGAGTAACAGGGTCTCATACACTCTATAGTTCAAGATAATGCTGCAACACAACAGTCACAGTCTCGCTAAGGGAAAACAGACACTTTCAGAATGTGAGGGATACACACAGGAAGAGCTTCCATGCGAATGGAGAATAATTATGGATGAGCCTGACATCCTGCATCTCCCAAAACATGAATCAAAACGAAGACGTAATGCATGAACACATCAGCCAAACTGGCATATGGTTTTGGTTGTTTTTCTTGCCCATGAAGTCAAAACATGACATTCAAAATTGGGTGCTCTGCCCAATTTGAATTTTTCACATACTCTTCCCCTTCTATGCAATAACTACCTCAACCACATTCTGGCGGAAATAAATGGTTGGAAAAAGACAAGAAAAAAGGTAGTTGACATTTTTGATGGGATTTCCCCATGACACATGGCTTTTTCCCAAACTGGTTCAAGGTTAACATTCCCTCCTCCTTATCCTTAGGAAAATCATGCCACCGTCTCATTTTTCATTGCATTGACATAGTTGGCTGTGGGTTTTTCATTAATTTGCATATTTACATGATGTTTACAAATGTGCTTGACTTAGCACAGAAACCATAGGCATCAACCATGATCTCCTATATACCAAACATTAAACAATGATGGGGCCATGGCCTTGAGATCCTTGTCATGATTCCATATAATATTTACATCATATACATTAATGAAAATGGGGTCAAAACTGGGGTGTTACACTCCCTCTGTGTGGGAGCATACTACTCCCTCTGCATCTGGGTACCTTGCTCCCTCTACATTTGGACAGTCTGCACTCTCTACATAGGTATCGTGCACTGAAGCAACCTGCTACCTATTGCATTTCTTGATATTTGTGTGCTCATATATTTCATCTCCATCGAGTGGGTTTTCATATACAACCCTCCTCTTTCAAGAACTCTGAATATTATCCATGAGACTCCCTCTAAGTCTGCAAACTAGTTGTCCTTCATGAGTCATCTCTGATGCTTATCATAATTGCATGTTTGATCTTGTATATCCATTTGGAAGTCATCATTGAATTCTCGTTTGATCTCAGAACTATATCCTCGAAGGTATCACTGGGATTTTCATGCCTTCTTGCATCTCACAAGGTATCACAAAGCCATGTTTCCCTCTTCCTAATAATTCATCATCTTTCGGCTGATCCACTAGCTCTACTATCTTGTCCTGATATTCAAAAGGATAATCAATATACTAGAGGGATACTCATCCTTTGAAGCTTCCTTCTCCTCACTATCAAACTCTTGCTACTCATATTCTTCTTCTTCTTCTTTAGCACATGGATGTATGATGGAAAACCAAGGATTCTTTCTTGCTTCATTCCTTCGAATGCTTCCTTAGGAGTCTTGTTCCCCAATATCTAGTGAGGACACTTGATCTGAGCATAATTGGCATACTAGATGTATCGTGGATCATTGTTTCCACAATCTTTACATTGTACCTATTCATGACAGAAATTTCCACAAGGGTTAACTAGTACTAAACTAAATAGTTATGCTACTCATCAATAATTCAATTTAAGCAAATAAAACTTATTACACAAAGTATAAAATACTTATCTTTGTTTGTTTTGTTGGCTCCCTGTTGATATTTGTTTCCTTACATAAATCACTGGAGTTTTTAGAAGTGTACCTTTCTCCATCATCTGAAGGCTTGATCTTCTTCTTCATGAAGTCCTAAACTTCTTGGAACTTGCAGAAGTATTTATCTTAGGTCTTCATGTCTCTTGGAGAGAACCATACATATTACAAGGAAACATCCAAAGATGCCATTTTCATTGGTTTACATATATTTGATTATACGAGATCCAATATCCCCTTGGATTTACTATCGTTGCTTAGAAAATATCCCTTGATATACTTTCCAAGTGTATATACCTTCATGTTCTACTTGAAGCTTTTGGAATACTTAGAACTACTATTTGTGGTCTTCATCAAATTTGCCTTATTTTCTTATGAGGTGGAAGCTCTTCAACATTATTTGCATGTTGCCTTTCCAAGTTCCTTTTATTTTAAGGAACTGATAAGCAAAGTGGCCAATAGTGTAACAATTGTAGCATTTGATCTTTGAAATATCCTACTTCTCTTGTTTTGGAGTTGATCTCCTATTTTCCTTCTTCTCACCAGTTATTCTTTTTATTTTTATTTTTAGAACACTGGAAAGAATAGTGACCAAAATTGTTTTAGTTGAAGCATTTTATATTAGAAAGTTCCTTCTTCTTCTGAGTTTGAACTGGGGTTAATTCCTTACTTGTATTTTTCTTCTTTTTAAACTTTCCTCTTCTTCATTTTCCTTTCTTCTGATCTTTGGTTGTCACGTCCCTAGAAGCACCAATGTCCACTGATGAGATATCATTGATATATGAAATAGTAGCATTAGGAGCATAGACAAAAGAATACTGGATTTCATCTGCAATCTCAACATCATCCAACATGTCTTCTACTCTAGACACCATCTTCACAAAATCTGAAAACCTGACCAAGAAAACCCTAGTAGGAGCTAAGTCAAAATTGAAGTTTGGAAAAGCTAAAATTTTCCTACATATATGGATTCGCACTCCTAGGGTGAGCTCAAAAATTTTAAGGTCGAATCCAATGTGTGGTTAAGAAGGATAAAAAATAGAAGCCCTATATTCTTAACCTTGACAAAAATATTAGGTCAAAACTGAAATTTCACAAAAATGAGATCTGCTTCCACAGATAAGTGCGCCCTCCTAGGTAAAGTTCCATTGTTCTATTTTCAAGTCTAAAATAGGGAGAGAAGTTTTCAAACTTGGACTCCATAGATTCTAGATTAGGGCACAAGCAATCTTTGGCAATGGCTTCTATTCAGAACTGTTATGATACCATGTTGAATTATTTCACAATAATTCTTCAAATATTTTATTTCATCCCACAATGTCATTGCATAATCAATATTCACTTGTAGCAGAAAATAAAACAAGGATCACTGGAAGATTTACATGCACAAGAGACACAAAGATTTTATCCTAGGAAACCCAAATAGGGAGATAACCCAACAAGATTTTCTCGGAAGAAATTAATCCAATTCAAGTACAATACCAAATATGAAGTTGATCCATAGCACAAGATAGGTTTTCCTTCCCTCACAAGAAACCCTAACAATGGTAGATACTCTTCCAAGAGAAAAAGAGAATAAGATAACCCTAAAATTGTGCTTATTTCCTTTAGTAGGCCTTCCTTGGAGATGCACATTTGAGGAGAGAAGAAGATGTCTGGTGTGAATGTGTCAAATGAAGTGTGAGAACACTTCTATTTATATTCTTCAGTTAACTTGATTTTCACTCTTGGGGCCGACTTGTAATTTTTTCTTCTAGGTCCAAGTTACCCCTTTTACTAGGGTAGTTGTGCTCTTTCTTTCCTTCAACTTTCTTTGGGACTTCTTCAATGATTTGTATTGACTTCTTCGGTTATTTCTTCATCATAGAAAATTTATCCTCATTAATTTTCATCTCGTCACATGGAGATCACATTCTTCCATATACATCTTTGATGTTGATTTAACCATACTCTAAGAAGTCTCAGACACTTCTTAGAGCCCATGTCAAATTCAACATTAGATTAGACTTTATCTATAACACGGGGATGAAATCCCTTATCACATAGACAAGTCAACTCATGCTAATATAATAGATCACTCCTTCTCAGAGTATGTTTGTGACCTCTAGCCTTCTAACACTCATAGTCAACCAACGTGACTAAATAAAGGCTAATCATTCAAGCCTCAATACACATATTCAATTCACTTGACTAATTAGGGCTACAAAGGGGTCATTCTGTGCCAACCATTGGTCAATACACATGAACAATGTGGGAGAATGATCTGCAGAATGTTTGCCCTATACTCGAACCATGGAGAAATTCAACATTGGTTGGGGTTGTAGAGCCCATGTCAAGACTTCAAAGCACATTGTGCATCGTATTCCTTTTCCAATAGGGGAGCACACAACACCACTTTATTTTCGTAATAGTTGATTATATTCAAATACCCACAAATGAGCCATGGGGAATCAGAAAATTTATCATCTAGACAACAATAGAAGGATGCATTCTCCTCCAAATCATTGGAGGCATTGATGCTAATCGGGACTAATAGGCATGAATCTTTGTGAGGGGTTATCCCCCCCATAAATAAAATCACCGCCAACAAATTGAGCAAATACTAGTACAAAAAATCCCCTTTTTTCATCAATATGATTAGAGTAAATATGTCAAACTCCTAGCCATATGATGACCAGGGTTGTACACCACAAAAGGAAGTGATTTTGACTTCTTGCAAGCAAAGAATATATGTCCCACCAATCGAATTCATACTTTGGTGGAAAATATGTTTTATTCCATGCCCATTTATGCCTTGGGCATGATTCCATTAGGTCACTTTCATTCCAAACCTACAACATCATGCATATTTTCCTCATTATCCTTGAGGTCCTAGAGATTGCTAATAATTTTATTTATAGTAGTTGAGGACCAAAGCAATAAACCCTTAAGGTAATATTTCTCCATTGTTTCATTTGGCCATCGTCATTTATCATTGCTTCCATGCCTTAAGCATCTACGAGTAGCAATAGAGAGGAATCTATACAACTGTTGTTTTCATTTGGGGTCAAGCTAAAAGAAGGCTTACTTGCTATTGCAACCAATGACCTACTAGATCCATCCATGCAATACCCCAGTTTTGATCCCATGATGTAAATTTTGTAAATATTGACGTAAAATTCTAGAATCCATAAACAAATGGTCAAGATGACCAAGACTATGTAAATATGTACATTTTGATATTAATATAAAATCTCTAAATAGTTGCAGAGGAAGAAGGACAAAAAAAAATGGGTGGCTATGATTCCACAAGTGGGGAAGTGATAGTGGGATTCAACTTATATCCTTAAGGCTTATCCATTTAAACCAAGTTATTAAACCATGATTAAGAGCCAATGCATGCTTTGATTAAGCCTTATTTAATTATACTGAGATGGAATTAGAGGGGAAAAGTGGGCCCATGTGGAGTGGCCACATGGGAACCTTAACTATTCTTATAAAAGTGATAAATTAAGCTTGGGAGGGTTTCATTCCTCATGCATTCTTCCACCATTCAAATTTCACTCCACTCCCTTGCCTTCAACATCGAATTCCATAGCTTGGTACCATAATTGGGAACAAAGATGTCATTGTTGACTATGAATTATGCATGCCATTAACTCTAGTAGATCGGTATGTGAGTGAAAATTGGCCTGCAGCTTGTGCCCTGGAGTCCTAATTTGGTGGCTTCCTATCCATCCTATGCTGGAGCGCTGGAAGGGAATGTTAACTCAAAGAAGGGAGCTTGTTCCCGACGTTTTGTAGGTTGATGAGGAAAGAGAATTAAGGATTGTGATGGTTGTGGAGGGGGTTTAGGCACTAGTGGGTTGCATGAGAGATTCAATTGACTAGAGTGGGATTGAAGGAGAGCTTTTCCCTTGTGGATTCATAACCCCATCTCAGGGGTGGCCTATCAAAGTAAGATTTGGCTTGGTAGTGCCTATAGTTGGGAGGAAATTCCTTCACATGTAGCCAGTTGGAGAACAATTGATGTAAAAGATAAGTCTCTAACTGTATATGAATGCCATGGTGAATTATGTGTTTACCTATAGTTTTATCACAATTTTATTCATTGTTTATGAATGTATAAGTGCATGGAATTGATTGGCATGGCATGTATGCTTTATGTTTGAATTTCATGTAAAATTAAAAGGTATGCATGAGATAATTTGGGTGACCGTGTATTTTTATTTCTGTTGTGTCATTAAATGAATTTCTTCAGATATGGGTTTGAGTACCCCGTGGTCTCAAGGATCGAATGAGGCTGCATGTTACGTTACAATAAACAACTTGGACTTTATGTATTGAGTTATTTCCACCCTGATGTTTTGGTTCTTCCTTACAACCTTAGTCCCACCATATTTCCCTACATTTGTTCCTTGGGAAGCTTGTTGGTTTCGGTTATTGGAGGGTCACCTACAACATGAGAAAATATTCATATATATGGTAATCCAAGCTTTGGCATCGATCTTTTTAAGAAGATTGATATAGCATACTCATTGTCATAAGGCCCTCCCCGCTACCCATATGAGCATGAATTCCTTGAAGTCCTTGAAGAGGTTCACCTTAACGCAAACTCGATGTTGGAGTCCACAGATGAAGAATCATCTAGGTTTATGATACATTCCAAGGATGACTAGAATTGCATTGGGAGGTTTGAAATTCAACCCAAACTTGGAAAGACAACTAAACAACGTTATCAACTAAAAAAATCATGAGATTGGGTTGATTAAAAAAATGAGTAGTCTTGTAGAGTGAGGGCCTCAACACAAGATTCCTGTTAGATGGACCGAGTCTTAAAATTAAAACAAAAAGAAACCCTTGGTCAAACTATGAGTGTGGGTGTAGTGTCAACCTTGTGGCTCCCACATCTCTTTGCTCCATCCTTGGATAACAATGTCAAGAGGCACCCTCCTAACAGAGTAAACCAGAATGGATCCCACTCAAAAGTAACTACAAAAACAATTATGTTCAAGTTTAGAAAAATTAATACCGAGAGGAGGGTTGCCAACCTTCCATATATCTACAAAAAAATAATTCTAGCATCCTTTGGTGTGATTACCAAACTCCATATCACTTAAATAATGGATTTTTGGGGAAATGAGGAGCCACTACCTCCCTTGTTAGGCATCTAAAACCTTCTCCTTTCACCTAGCTATTGACCATTTTACTTCTCCACTCAATTTGCATGTCCTATGCGACCATTTTGAAATAAGAGTACTTCTTATATCTTTTTTCCTACTAAAATAACAAATCTGCTAAGATTAATGACTCTATAGCCTAAACCATTTGCATACCTTTAATGCAATTACCACCATTAAACACTGATTTCCAATGCAAATGCAAGAAAAAAAGAAAAATGAGTCTTTGAGATATGACTTGAGATAGTAAATCAAAACTTTATTTTTATTTTATATAGGTTAAAAGAAAAAAATAACATTAATTAAATAAGAGCAAACATTCATAAATTATATAATGAAATTATAGTTTTAATTAAACCTCACATCTATAAGAAAAATGACTTAATGAAAAATAAAAAAAAACACTTTATGTCACAATATCCTCCCTTTATGGACATCAAGGTTCAATTTCAAATACTCAATAACTTGTAAATTAGTGAAATCCAAATAAAATTAAATTAAAAAAGTATTTTAAATATCTTGTTAATTAATTAAATAATAACAAACATTCATCTATAATAAAATTATAGTTTTAATTAAACCTCAAATTTATGGGAAAAAAAACTTAATAAAAAAAATTAAGAAGAATTTATGTCACAATATCCTCTCTTTACACACATCATAGTGCAATTCCAAATATTCAACTTGTAAACTACTGAAATCCAAAAGATGTTCTCCGAATATCCTCGTGATAGAGCCATCGCACAAGCTTATCATTTTTAAGTGTCTTGTAAACCAATTAATGTAGATGATAATATAGGTTACTATTAATGTTAAAAAAACAACTTTACTTAATGAATGTTTATTTATAACTCATTCCTTAAATTCTTTAAACTTTAAATATATCATATCCCTTCGACGCCTTGTTTAAAATTTCGATTCCAAAATGTATGTGTGACTTAAAGGTTTATTAACATATGGACACCAGGCTCGCGGGGATTCATCTCTACCAGATCAAATATCTCATTTTTATTTATACCCCATGCTATTTATGTCTCGCTCGCTATTTATCTATTTTCAAGGCAAGGCGTTTCTTCGTTTCGATTGCTTACGCTTACGCTTCAACAAATTCTAATCTATTTTACCAAGATGCACGCAATGCATTATATATAGTCCTTAAAATAGAAGAGAGAAAGATTGCCTTTCATTCCAAAAACCAAGAAATAAATCTTAAATCAAGCGCAGAATAATAATAATAATGGTTTGCTATGATTTTGCTAAATAATTACGCCGTATGGCGTTTAACAAATGGGAGTCGACTCCCCCAAATAAATGCGTTTTTTTCCTTCATCCGTCAGATGTTTTCGTTTGACGATTGGAGTAATCTCGATCGTTGATCAATGATAAGGCTAGGTGCACAGGTGATAAGGTTAGATGCACAGGTGCACATGTGCCATCACCATCAATCCACAATGGCTGCTTCTTTCTTCTTCAAGCCCTTCTACCTATTTTCCTCACGAAATCCAAGCAATTCGCAATGTACTCTACTTCTTCATTTTCAGAGGCCGCGGTCGTCGCTGGAGTTGCCGCTTCTTCTTCCGAATTGGGGCGATGCTGTCTGGGGCGTTTCGATCTCTTTCCCTTTGTTTTGTTCTACTGTGGATTCGAATCTGAGTTGCGCTCACTGTTGGAAACATCTTCCTTGTCCTCAGAAACCCCCTGCTGTTCTTCTTCTGTTAGGTTGTAATGGCATCTCATGTGCCTGATGAGAGTCTTCCAGGAAAAGAATTCCTCACCGCAGTACTCGCAGAGCTGTAGATTCTTTACAGAAGTCGAAGAGAGCATTTTGGAACCGAACTCATTTGGGAAGTCGGAAGACTGTTCCAGATCTGCATAGCTCCAATTCCGCTTGCGATTAGGCCGCAGATCGTACATCGGGCCATTATTTAGTTGCTGCTGTAGATCGACCCCACATGAAGCTTCTTGTTCTTGCTTTGCAGAGTTCGGTACTACCACAAGCTTGGCTCCAGTTTCTAAGGATCCTTCATTAAAATCAGAAGAAGCTGCTACCGTGGATCCATGAATTCTCATATGTCCACCAAGAGCCCTTCCATAGGCAAATCTTCTCTTGCAAATCTTGCAAACATGCTTGAAGCTCTGTACACATTCTTGCTCTTCCATTCTAAACTCTACCCTCTTCCTGGTGGATTTACCCTACTCTGTCCTTCACTTGTAAGCCTTTGCTAACAGGACAGGACATGCAATGAATCCGCAGACATGCGTTTTGAATCCCCCACAACCTCAGATCGAACCTCGAAAACTAAATCACCACCATGGTGGCCTGGTGGTCCTGCCCGCTATGGCCGAATAAATGGAGAAGGCGAATCTCTTCGACTTCAACCTCACGCTCCCCATCATAATGGGTGAATTCCTTCTGCTCATGGTGGCGCTGGATGCCATCTGGTTCAAACCCCTAGGGAAATTCATGGATGACCAGGACGAGGCAATCAGGCAGAAGCTCTTGAGCGTGCGGGACAACTCGGGCGAGATCAAGAAGCTCCAGGAGGAGGCGGAGGCAGTGCTCAAGGCCGCCCGGGCGGAGGTCTCTGCGAAGCTGAACCAGATGAAGAAGGAGATGTCCGCAGAGCTTGATGCGAAACTTCGCGAGTCTCGAGGACGGGTGGAGAAGGAGCTTGCCCTGGCTCTCGAGAAGCAGGAGACACTGCGGAGCCTCGAGGAGAAACCTTACCAGGTACACCATCTTCCAGAGCTCTTTAGCTATTCAGTTAGTGAAATGAGAGAAGACAAGTCTAACAGGGTTTTGTTTCATTACTTTTGGCATGCGTGGTGAGTTTAGCCAGAGAGACCCGCTCCTGTGAGTATTATTTCGTAAAGTTGCCGTTAATGGATTTTAAATTACCAATGAAACGTGGTGAGTTTAGCCAGAGAGACCCGCTTCAAATGTAATTATCTATTTGTTCTGCATCTTCTAATCCAATGTTTACTATTTTAGGGAGTTTAGTTATACATGTTTTTGTATTAATGCTTGGGTTTATGTGCAGGTGATATTGACGGGGAAAGAGCTTGGAGAACTCTCGGCTTTTAAAACGATCGGTAAGTTGAATAACAATGTCCCGGACTCAAGAATGCTCTTGCTATCTTTTCCAAGATATTAGTGGTTTCCTTCAAAGATTTTATTCATAAATTTATTGATGTCTACTTCGACGATTGGACGGTATTTGGGATCATCAAGGATCATATTGAGAGCCTTAGAATGATGCTGGAACGGTGTCACCAATATCAGATTTCGTTGAACTTGAAGAAATGTGTTTTTTGTGCCCCTTTTGGGGTTTTGTTGGGCCATGTGGTTTGTCGGGATGGAATCTTAGTCACCCCTGCTAAAATTGCGATTATCATCAACTTACCACCACCTACCATAGTGAAACAACTAATAACAACATTGGGACATACATGATACTATCAAAAATTTATCAAAGGATATGCGGAGGTGACTGCTTCGATGGAGAAGTTATTGAAGAAGGATGTTAAATTCTAGTGGACAGAAAATTGCGAAGAGATTCTAGACACTTTAAAGAATAATAGATGGTTATAGTACCCATACTTGTATTTCTAGACTAGAAGAAGGAATTTCATGTAAATATCAATGCATCGTCTGTCACGCTCGACGTGGTACTAACACAAGCTTGTGAAGGGTCGATTGATCATCCTATTTCCTCCTTTAGTAGCAAATTATCAACAGTAGAGAATAACTATACCACGACAGAAAGAGAGGGATTAGTTATGGGATACACTCAGCAAAAATTTTGACACTACTTGCTAGGTGGACATTTCAAAATGTACACATATCATTCATCGTTGAAGTATCTAGTCAATAAGCCAGTGTTGGGGGGGAATATTTTCCAGTGGATTCTCCTTTTTCAGGAATTGACTTTGAATTCATTATTAATTCGAGTAAACTAAATTTAGGGCCAAACCATCTGTCAAGGATAGAGAGTGGTGAAGAACCTAGTAATCTAGATGATAGTCTCCCTAACACACAATTATTTGCAATAAAAATGTTTGATGGTCATTATAGAGACATCATACAATTTTTTAGTACGGGTTATACACCAGCTAAATTTACTACCGCATAGAAAAAGAGGCTAGTTGTGTGAGCTGCAGACTTCTAGTTAATCGTTGGAGAGTTATATAAAATGGGCCCTAATAAGATTCTTCGTCACTGTATTGGAACACGAATGACCAGTGATACTGAATGAAGCTCATGCTGGTGTCGCGAGAGGCCATTATGCTAAAAAAGCTACAATTCGAAAGATATTGCAAGTAGGATTGTGGTGTCCCACCATGCATGTGGATGCTCAAGAATACTGTCACAGTTATGATGTCTGTCAGAGAACCGGAAAGCAATTGCGCCGAGATGAAATGCCACTAGTACAACAAGTAAATTTGCAGGCATTTGACAAATGGGGTGTTGATTTTGTGGGACCTATTAGTCCAACATGGAAGAGAACATGTGCAAGATACATTATCACTGCGATCGATTACTTGACCATATGCGCTGAAGCAGCACCAATAAAATATTGTACTGTTATAACTGCTGCCAAGTTCTTGTTCGACAATGTTGTGACTTGATTCAGATGCCCAAAGATTTTGATAAGTGACCAAGGTATGCATTTTGTCAATCAGTTGATCGAAGAATTAACTGAGGAATTCCAGATCCAGCATAGAAAGACAACTCCATATCACCCCCAAGCGACTGGTGTTGTTGAATCATTCAACAAGATCCTGGAGAATGCATTGAAAGATATTTACAATGTTCAAAGAGACGACTGGGATCAAAAAATTCCTTCAGTTTTTTGGGCATACCGCACAACATGTAAGAAGTTGACAGGATGAACTCTGTTACGGAGATAAACTTCTTATGGCTTGGGGGTACCCCAACAGACAGCATGACACCATAAATCAATCCTTTCCAATATGCCAGAGCAATAAAAACATCTAACACTAAGGGATATGAATCGTACCTTGTTCCAGACAGTTGATGTAGATCCCCATTGAGCTTTTCCAACACACTTTCACTCACAAAAACCTCTCAGCATGGAAAGGAATGGAATTTCCCCCAAACTCAACACCAGGGTCAACACCCAATCTGTCATTGGGTGCCATACCGGTCTTGGGAAGGTATGGCATGCCATACCTAAATGTACTCGTGTTAGTGGTTGCATGGTGAGTCTCATCGCTTGGATTATGTGACGAATACCAGTGGTCTACGTTTATGTAGCCTAGAAATTGTGATAATACATCATGTGATTTCCCAGCCACAGCATGGTTAGGTATCTCCAGAGTCCCATACGTACTCGAAGGTGCGAACCAAAGAAACTGAGTCCTCCACCTGGGCCTCCACCACTTCAATCCTACATCGCTCAATTTCAAGCTCACAAAGCAAAGGCAAGCTTGGGAAGAGCAACACTATGTGCTCCATAGGGACAGAGGGATGTAGACTCAAGCATAAGCAAATGAGGCAACAATGGACTATAGTTTCCTTACTCTTGAATTTATCTTCCTTCAATGTATCCAAGAGGCTCAATATATAGCACTCCAAAGAGGTAATGGATGGTCGAGTCCAGTCGTTCTCAAAGCATATGGAAGGCCAAGAGCCAAGTTATTCAGACCACTATGAGGAAAAATCCAAAAATAGTTGCCTGAGTGCACACTTCCCCATGTACACGAGTTTGAGCTTAAAAGCTGCATATACACACGAGTATGGCTTTAAAAGTTGCATATAGGTATAAACAGGTGATTTTTGGGGATAATATTGGAACATCAAAGTATAATATAGGTAAATGGGGTCTAAAGAGTCTGCATAGGGACATGGAAGGCCATAAAGGTGTTATCTACCAAGTGTGGTAAAATCAGTTATAAAAAACTCCATTTCTCTTGGTGTATGGACAATAGGTTGTGATGCCAATGGAATATATTGTACCCATCCTAAGGATTGTTGCAATTACAAAGATGACAGATGTTGGTGTTGTCGAGGATAGACTATCGCAACTGCTACAATTGAAAGAATACCGCTTTATTGTAGGTTATCATCAAAACATTGAGAAGGAACAACAGAAAATATGGCATGATCGACACATCAAGAATAAGCAATTTCAAGTTGGAGGAATTATTCTTATGTATGATAACAAATCTGTAAAGCATCTGGGAAAGTTGAAAACACATTGGCTAGGATCGTATATTTTAATTCATATCACTAACGGAGGCAGAGTACAACTACAAAAATTAGATGGAACATCTGTCAAAGGATTGGTGAAAGTAAGTAGGCTAAATCCCTACCAGGATAGACACGACTTAGCCGACTAGCAAAAATCAAAAAAGAAAAAGGCAAAAGAAAAAAGACAAAAGACAAAATATTCAAAGTACTTTTTTTCATGTTTTGATCACAGGCTACCAGTCTGTTGCAAGAGAAATAAAAAGGAGCCACAGACTGTCTGTCTGTCGCAAGTGAAAAATTATGACGAAGACAGTCCGTCTGTCACACTGAACGAAATGTGTCGAAGGCTGAATATAGGTCAAAGGAAAGCAAGAGTTGTCACAAAATGAACTTGAGTCATAGAAATTACAGTTGGCCATAATTAATTAAAAAACACAAGCAATTTTGACAACGTGCTTTTTGGTTGCTTCCATCATTATTGCACAATAACTACCACTGATGTGACATGCAAGAGATGGTTTGCATGGAATTTTCCATATGATGATTTATACGATCAACCCATGTGACAGATATCACTACCATGTTTCCATTCATTGTATGTTTGAGTGAGGCACTAATTGAATGAACAAGCAGATGTTATCACCTTCGCACCCAAGTTTCATTTCATTCTGCTACACCTGAGAGATAATATTCCATTGTTGTCAGAAATTGCAAGAGCCGAAGTGAGTTTTTCCACAGAGTATGGTTATTTCCAGTTCCAATACAAGCAAAGTTGCAAAATCCGGTGTCACGACCCTCTCACCCACACTCATTATGGAAGACACTGTTGGATACGTTCTTTCGGAAGTCGTGGTTGCGAGGGAAATGTCAAAGTCACCAGTATTTCCTTCGGTGAGGTTGAGACTAGACCCACCTCGTATGTGAACGAGGAAGTGAAATGGTACCTACAAGTAGAAAGCACCAACACCACCACCGTCGGAAGATGAAGAAACATGGTCTATGAAGCGAAAAATTATTCGCTCACATAAATAATATTACCAAAAGACTTGGAATATTAAATAAGCCATAATAATATATAAATTGATGATAGAATAGATATGATGATAGATTACAAAGTGAGTGCCATATATATATATATATATATATATAAATTGGAAAGGCACTTTGGATACCATCCATGAAAGGATGCGTCATTTTAGAATAGTTGACTAATAACTATTTATTAATTATTAATTATGAATATCAATATGTATTAATATTAATAATTCATATTAATATATATATATTGTTGTCATTATTTAAATTTGTTACATTGCCACTCCCTTAGAAAGGCTTTGTCCTCAAAGCTTATAATGTTTCTACATCATCTTTTGTGGTGTCACAGCTGATGAAACGTGTCGATACGAACTACTAAGAGTTGAGCACAACTTCTAATATGTGGATGAATCAATCCATCCCAAATTGATTTGTTGTGGACTGTTGAAATTCCATACTGATCTACCGTTAGGAGATTTGATCACATTGGTACAGCTATGTTTCGACATTTCCCACTTTTTAGATTACCTGTTTTTATGGTTGGGGTGTCGATATGGAAAATCCACAATGTCATTGTCTTTTACGAGTGTCATTTTTTTAGCATTGATCTGAGTCGAAAGTTGTGTTTTCGTCTCTTGAGGTTTTAAGGCTTCGTTCTGTATCTTTTCCAACTTGTTTTCTAACTGCATGTTAACATTTTGAAACTTCTTAATCACTTCTACATGTGATTTTCTGTCATCTTTAGACTTCTTAAGTTGTTCCTTAAGATCTTCATTATGCCTTCTGATACAACGATTTTCTTCCTATTTGTCTAGAAGTTTTCCTTCAATGTCTTTCGTAGATTGTTCTGTCTTCCTACTACTTTTCAACTTCTTAATTTTTGTGACTAGTGTCTTGTTATGATTAGCTAATCTGAAAATTTCTTTGGAATGGCTTGATAAAACCTTGTTGAATTTTGTCAGTTCTAACTTATGTGTCTTCTTACTGTCGTCATACTGCTGCTGGAGTTTTTCTTTTTGCTATTTATGATGACGTAACTCTGCTCCTTGATTTTCTAACCTCATCCAGACTTGCGCCAATTCAGCATCTTTTTCCATGATGAGTTTGTTTTGATGCTTTATTTCTTCTTCTAATTCATTATCGCATCCATATGGTGATTTGTTGTCATTTTTTTACTTTTTGATCTGGTCTTCTAAGTTTTGATTATGAATTTTTAAACATGATATTTCTTTATCCTGATCAGATAACATTTTCTTGTTATCTCTTATGGTTCGTTCTAGCTATCGATTCTAATTCCATAAGCGATGATTCTCATCGTCTTTCCACTCTTTCAACCACTTTTTCCTCTCAACCTCAGCTTGTAGACTTTTATTGATTGCCTTGTATTGTTCTAACTCATCCACTGTTGTTTGTAGTTGTGCCTTCATTTCCGAATATGTAGTAGCCATTGTTTGTGACTATGTTTCTACTTCACTTTTGTTTTCGTTTCTTCTAGAAGGGTAGATACAAAAGCTTTAATAATTATCAATATGTCTCTTTTGGAAAAAACTTTCTTCAACTATTTCGTGTTAGGTCAAATAACCTTTTTTCTTCTTCCAAAAATAACTTTTTTTTTTAAATAATAATAATAATAATAATTTTTAAACTTAAGTTATATAAAATAATATATAACCTTCCAAATTCTAGTCCTTGACTTTTATTTTTTTCCAATACTTTTGTAAAATGCAAGTAGATTAGGTGGTTGGAAGGAATAAGTGTTACCTTCCCCACCTAGGTTCAAATCCCACTTGCTTCTTTGTAGTTATTATTATGCACTTTTTATATTCAAACCCAAACCCACTTTAAGAAACCAGGTGTGGTTTCACTTTTACCCTCTTTTTTTCACTTTTATCTTTTCTTTTTTAACCTTTTTTTTTTGTTTCCCTTTTTTTTCCTCGTTTTTTTTGTTTTTTTTTTGTTTTTACTTGTTTTTAACTGTTTTTTGGGGGGGAGTTACTTTTACCCTTTTTTTATTTTTTTAAGGACAAAGTCCTATTTTTTTGAGAAACCCAAATCTACACAAGGTGTCAATAATGTGAAACCCAAAAATTTAGGGAAACCTTGGGTGATGGCTAAAAGCCAAAAATATGGCCAAAGGCCGAGATCTAGCCAACGAGGCTCTGTTACCACTTGAAGCGAAAAATTATTCGCTCAGACAAATAATATTACCAAAAGACTTGGAATATTAAATAAGCCATAATTATATATAAATTGATGATAGATTACAAAGTGAGTGCCATATATATATAAATTGGAAAGGCACTTTGGATACCATCCATGAAAGGATGCGTCATTTTAGAATAGTTGACTAATAACTATTTATTAATTATTAATTATGAATATCAATATGTATTAATATTAATAATTCATATATATATATATATATATATATATATATATATTGTTGTTGTTAGAATTTAAGTTTGTTACAGTCTACGACTATGCTTCCAGACTATATTCCACCCAGAAAAGATGATGCAACTGAGATTAAAATTCCAAAGAATGCAAGGTGCCAACTAGTTGCACCGACAATACCGAAAGTAGTTTGGGTAACGCAAAACATACTCGCCAATCTCAAGAAGATGACCTTTGTTGATCATGACCTACAAAAATTTCCAGATTTGGCAATGAATAAATATATGGTTTCTATCAAAGATACAAAGGATGGCCCAATGCACACACTTCAAATGGAACGGGCAAGATGAGTAGAGAAAGTGGGTTTAATGTTGTTGATGTACCCGTCACATTTTGGTTACAGTACAAATGTGAATGAGTGTGTTAAACAATTATTAGTGTCATTTCATGGTGGATTTCTATGGCTCGACCAGAAGGTTTCTGTGGATGTCGAGCTTATAGCAGCGATTATGGGGCTCCCACTTGCAGGACTAGACCCAACACCATTTTTCATCGGAAAAAGAGAAAGATATTGCATTGATGAACAAGTTAAAAGAAAAGTATGACCCGAGTAGAGACACCAGAGGCTTTTTTATTGCCTCTATCAATGATCACATTGTTCAGTTTGTTTCCAAGGTTCTAGCTAGAAAATTGGTGTGAAATATGCGACTAAACCATTACACTCTAGGGATGATTGTTGCAGTAGAGTTATGTGTAGCAACTGTTCAACTCAACTGGTCACAATATATGCTCAACGAACTATTAGCAAATGTGGAGGAAGCGCAGGAGAAAGGTATCTCATTTCATTACTCATGGCTACATATTTTAATTTTATTTGTTGCATGGGAAGAACCATCAAACTACCAGGGGGTAGATGTTCCCGTTATGTGTCGAGGCCCTTGATACCAAAATATTTGGTTCGAGAAAGATTTGAAGCATAGACAAAAGATAAAAATGTAGAATTGTTTATGTAGGTAGAGGCCCTATGATATCATGTCAGAAAGCAGGCTAGACTTACCAAGGAAAACATTCAGCAGTTTTGAAATATTATCAAGTTTTTTATCAGGACCCATCATATCCTGTTGCAACCGTGACAAGACCCACAATGCCAATGTCTTATGACACACTATCAACTGTTGTCTGAATAAGTTGAGCCAATTATCCAAGATTGGTCGAAAGAATGGCGAGTCCTTGTCATGGATGATCAGTTATCTCCAGATGAATAGGAGCGACAGGATGATCCAAAGACATAGAAGGATGGGGGACAAGGAGAAAACCTATCATAGCAAAACCCAGATAATACCTAGAATGAGTCGAGCACGACTTCAGCAAACCCCAAAGTGAAAAATAAGAGGAAGAAGATAGAGAAGTTTGAGACAAGGCATAAGAAAGGAAGGCTAGCAAATCAACAGGAATTGTTGGCTTTACCAGTGACAATTATACCCTTCTCACAGAAACAATTGAAGAAATAACCAGCCAAATCCTTAAGAAGATGGATGAGATCCAAACAAAGCTAACAAGTAGTATTACAAACTTACTTCAGACACTTTGCAATGCAGTAAAAGAAGTACGGGTAGCGGTCGACTACATACCACAATTGCCAATATCGCAGGACTTAGCTGGCTCGTCATAAGAGCGACAGAACGATGTGTTGATACCCATACCACCAAAAAATACTCAACTAGTGGGAGAGGCACTCGACTTGGGCACAACAAATTTAAATGCCACGGCCAAAAGTGTGGGCCATGTCACTTCAGACTTCTTGGCACTATCATTATACGAGGTATATGCCCTTCAGTATCTCGCAGTCATGGAAATGAAGGTCAGGGAAAGCACATTCATT
Organism: Pseudotsuga menziesii; assembly: GCA_001517045.1. Lineage (NCBI taxonomy): Eukaryota > Viridiplantae > Streptophyta > Pinopsida > Pinales > Pinaceae > Pseudotsuga > Pseudotsuga menziesii. The sequence continues at coordinate 426,419 of LPNX011117116.1, read as the reverse complement.
AAGTGATTTAGAGAATAGAACAATATTGTTAATAAAATAAAGAAAATTGTCAAAGAAATGAATAAAAAAACAAAACCTAGGAGGAGGATAGGCACTGGCTCGACATGGCTGTCACACTAGCTTGCAACAACTTTGTAGATGAAGCCACAACACATGAGATGGTTACAAAAGACAAGGACATTCAACTTAGTGAAATAGAAGAGGACATTCACAAAAAGGTCATGGATTTGGAAGCACAAGTGACACCAAATACACCTCCAGCGATACTGGAAAATGTTGAAATATTGTTACTTCAAATGATATTCTAAATGTATTTTATGGATGTACCCCAAGGGAGATGTTTTATTCCTCTGTCACGATGTTATTAATGTAATTGGTCATCATAGAGTCGTGAGGCAAATCCTCCATTGTAATTCGGGTCAATAGTATCCCAATGAATAATATATAATACTATTTTGATTCTTCCTAGGTGAAGTCGACCTGGTCAGTTAAGTGGGGCCGACTTGTTAGGGTAAAAGTCAAGTGACTTAAATTGTATAGATAGAGAAGTTGTGTTCCTCATTAGAGCATAGACTCACTCACTTGTGTAGCACATATGATAGAGAGAGAGACATACCAAAAAGGAGGAGAATACCTATTTTGGGGTTTTATCTTATACAGAGGAAGTTTTGTTGGGTTTTATTCCCCTTGAGGGTTTCCTCGGATAAATATTGTGTCTATCTTGTGATAATGTTTCTTGCAGTGATTCTGCATATGCTACTGCTGTGAACTTGGATTAAACATTAATGATATCTAGCTAAGCATATGAAATATTAACATGGTATCAGAGCTAGCCTGAATAGAAAAACTTTCATAAGGTGAAAATCTCTCTCCTCTCCTTCCGAAAGAAATTAGGGTTTTTGCACAAGTTTGGAATTTGGAAGATCTACTTTCATAGAAATTTGTGCCTCCCTAGAGCGCATCTATTGAGCCCAGGATCAAATTTTTTGGGTGGTTGAATCTCCGAGAAAGCCAAACCCTAGTTTGGCCCTGAACCAAAAAACTACAAAAAACCAGAACCAGAAATTCTGCAAAAGATGCAACCTCGCAAGAAAGTTTTGATGGGTGAAGATTTGGGATCTCCAGAAACCAAGTGGACCAACCAATGCGCCTCATTCAAGCGCATCTCCTAGTAAGGTCATCTTTTCATTTTGAGAAATTTCAATTTTTAGTGACCTCCTGGATAGATGGCGCCAAGCACTAAGCTTGAAGACAAACTGGAAGGCATAGAAAACTTCCTAGCATGGTAGTATAGGATTGGTATCATTCTTAAAGAGAATGGTCTTGATAAGTACATCAATAATGAAGTTGCAAAACCAAAAGCAAATGAATCTAAGGAGAAGCATGAACAAGACCTAATCAAGGAAATGAGGATCATTGTTGATTCTATCAAAGATCACTTGATCCCTCAAGTGTCATATAAGAAGACACCAAAGCAAATGTATGATGCACTTTCTAGAATGTATGAGGGAATTAACATCAACAGAAAGATGAATATGAGAGATCAACTGAAGTGCACCGAGATGAGCAAAGGAGAATCAATTCAAGATTACTGCACAAGGGTCTCCCAGTTCAGGGAACAACTAAGTGTTGTTGGAGACACCCTTGATGAGGATGAACTAGTTATGACTGCTCTCAATGGTTTCACTAGTCCTTATGATTCATTCATACAAACTCTGTGTGCCAGAAAAGAAAGTATGAAGTTTGACATTGTATGGGAAGATTGCATTCAATAAGAAGCTAGAGTAGCTAACAGAGAAGCTCTACTCAAAGAATATGATCAAGCTCTAGCCATCCATACTGAAGGAAGCATACAATCAAAATTCAAGAAGGGTAGTCATAAACCTTCAAAGGAGAAGTTTCAAAAGAAAAGAGTAAACAATTAGAATAAAGATTAGTATGAATGCTATAATTGTCATAAGATAGGACACATTTTCAGAGAGTGTCCATCAAACAATAACACAACAAAAGACATCATGCTCATCTAGCTGAAGATGAGGATGATGAAGAAATACCTCGAAAGATAATAACAAAAGAAGAATATGTACTATTCTCTGCACTCTCTAGGATACATGGTTTGTAACACATGGCGAAGATACATAGCTTATTGATAACGGTGCTTCAAAGCACATGATAGGGAAGAAGCAAACTTTGTCAAGACTTGAAGAAAAGAGCTCTCCTCAGAAAGTGTCATTAGGAGATGACTATCAATATCCCATCAAAGGTATTGGTGAATCAAGCTACAATCTTGACTCTGGAACTTCCATGAAGATGAAGGAAGTACTATATGTACCAGGTTCGAAAAAGAACCTAGTCTCCATCTCAGCACTAGATAACCAAGAATATAGAGTTGCTAACATAGATGGACAAGTACTTATGTGGTCCAATGCAAAGACGCTTGAAGATGTTGTGGTCATTGGTGAAGAAGAAGGAGGACTGGACAAACTCAAAGGACATCTAGAGACAACCATTGTCCATGAGACTACTAGCTCAAGTGAATTATGGCACAGGAGGCTTGCTCACATCAACTGAAAATCACTACCTTATGTGAGAAAGGTGGTAAAATGGTTACCAGATCTAAAGATTGATCATGAGGGAACTTGCAAAGGATGTGCAAGAGGAAATAACATCAAGAATCCCTTTCCAAAAAGTAAAACAAAGACCAAAGGTGTGTTGGAATTAATTCATTATGATGTATGTGGTCCTATGCCCTCCACATCTTTAAGTGGATATGAATATTATGTCACATTTATTGATGACTATTCAAGAAATACATGGATATACTTCCTGGAGAACTTTTGGGAAATTCAAGGAATTCAAATCCTTGATAGAGAACCATTCACAAAGAAGAATCAAGACATTGAGATCAGATAATGGTGGAGAATATACTTCAAAAGAATTTGAAGCATTCTGCAAGGAGGATGGAATCAAGAGGGAAATAATCACTCCCTATAATCGTCAACAGAACGGTGTTGCGAAAAGAAATAATAGAACCATTATGGAAGCAGTGAAAACAAGTATTCATGACCAAGCCCTCCCCATGCACCTATGGGCTGAAGTAGCAAGAACAGTCATGTATGTGCATAATAGATTATCTCACAGTGCTCTTGGATTCAAGACTCTTGAAGAAATGTATACAGGAAAGAAACCTAAAGTGAGCCATCTCAAGATATTTGGTTTTCTAGTATATGTACATATTCTGAAAGAGAAGAGAACCAAGTTGGATCATTCTGGAAAGAAGGGAAGATTTGTTGGATACTCTGAAGTCTCCAAAGCATTCAGGATATACATTTCAGGATTCCATCATATAGATATTTGTAGGGATGTAACATTTGATGAAGAGACAACTCTGAATAAATTCATAAGGTGTCAGCTTGAAGAAGTACATGAAGAGGATGTACCTCCCAAAATGGTAGAAGATGAAGCCTCTCATGAAATAGTAGCATCGAAAGATCATGATATGCTAGTACCTCAGGAACCCCCTACGATGGATATATCTCAAAAGAGAAAACCTCCTTGGGTAAGAGAAATCATACAAGAAGCAAATAAATATGGAGTTGCAGAAGGCTCCACAAGAACAAGCAAAATATCAAAGCCATACTCTAGTTATGTAGCTTTGATGCGCGACCTTGTAGATCAAGAACCCTCCAGCTACGAGGAAGTTGCACAGAAGAAAGAGTGGGTGGAAGCAATGACGGAAGAATATCAATCAATAATGAAGAATGATATGTTCTCCGAATATCCTCGTGATAGAGCCATCGCACAAGCTTATCATTTTTAAGTGTCTTGTAAACCAATTAATGTAGATGATAATATAGGTTACTATTAATGTTAAAAAAACAACTTTACTTAATGAATGTTTATTTATAACTCATTCCTTAAATTGTTTAAACTTTAAAGATATCATATCCCTCCGACGCCTTGTTTAAAATTTCGATTCCAAAATGTATGTGTGATTTAAAGTTTTATTAACATATGGACACCAGGCTCGCGGGGATTCATCTCTACCAGATCAAATATCTCATTTTTATTTATACCCCATGCTATTTATGTCTCGCTCGCTATTTATCTATTTTCAAGGCAAGGCGTTTCTTCGTTTCGATTGCTTACGCTTACACTTCAACAAATTCCAATCTATTTTACCAAGATGCATGGCAATGCATTATATATAGTCCTTAAAATAGAAGAGAGAAAGATTGCCTTTCATTCCAAAAACCAAGAAATAAATCTTAAATCAAGCGCAGAATAATAATAATAATGGTTTGCTATGATTTTGCTGAATAATTACGCTGTAAAGCATTTAACAAATGGGAGTCGACTCCCCCCAATAAATGCGTTTTTTTTCTTCATTCGTTAGATGTTTTCGTCTGACGATTGGAGTAATCTCGATCGTTGATCAACGATAAGGTTAGGTGCACAGGTGATAAGGTTAGATGCACAGGTGCACATGTGCCATCACCATCAATCCACAATGGCTGCTTCTTTCTTATTCGAGCCCTTCTACCTATTTTCCTCACGAAATCCAAGCAATTCGCAATGTACTCTACTTCTTCATTTTCAGAGGCCGCGGTCGTCGCTGGAGTTGCCGCTTCTTCTTCCGAATTGGGGCGATGCTGTCTAGGGCGTTTCGATCTCTTTCCCTTTGTTTTGTTCTGCTGTGGAATCGAATCTGAGTCGCGCTCACTATTGGAAACATCTTCCTTGTCCTCAGAAAGCCCCTGCTGTTCTTCTTCTGTTAGGTTGTAATGGCATCTCATGTCCCTGATGAGAGTCTTCCAGGAAAAGAATTCCTCACCGCAGTACTCGCAGAGTTGTAGATTCTTTACAGAAGTCGAAGGGAGCATTTTGGAACCGAACTCATATGGGAAGTCGGAAGACTGTTCCAGATCTGCATAGCTCCAATTCTGCTTGCGATTAGGCCGCAGATCGTACATCGGGCCATTATTTAGTTGCTGTTGCAAATCGACCCCACATGAAGCTTCTTGTTCTTGATTTGCAGAGCTCGGTACTATTGCAAGCTTGGCTCTAGTTTTTGAGGATCCTTCATTAAAATCAGAAGAAGCTGCTACTGTGGATCCATGAATTCTCATATGTCCACCAAGAGCCCTTCCACAGGCGAATCTTCTCTTGCAAATCTTGCAAACATGCTTGAAGCTCTGTACACATTCTTCCTCTTCCATTCTGAACTCTACCCTCTTCCTGGTCGATTTACCCTACTATGTTCTTCACTTGTAAGTCTTTGCTAACAGGACAGGACATGCAGTGAATCCGCAGACATGTGTTTTAAATCCCCCACAACCTCAGATCGAACCTCAAAAACTAAATCACCACCATGGTGGCCTGGTGGTCCTGCCCGTTATGGCCGAAGAAATGGAGAAGGCGAAGCTCTTCGACTTCAACCTCACGCTCCCCATCATAATGGGCGAATTCCTTTTGCTCATGGTGGCGCTGGACGCCATCTGGTTCAAACCCCTAGGGAAATTCATGGATGACCGGGACGAGGCGATCAAGCAGAAGCTCTTGAGCGTGCGGGACAACTCGGGCGAGATCAAGACGCTCCAGGAGGAGGCGGAGGCAGTGCTCAAGGCCGCCCGGGCGGAGGTCTCTGTGAAGCTGAACCAGATGAAGAAGGAGATGTCCGCAGAGCTCGATGCAAAACTTCGCAAGTCTCGAGGACGGGTGGAGAAGGAGCTTGCCCTGGCTCTCGAGAAGCAGGAGACACTGCGGAGCCTCGAGGAGAAACCTTACCAGGTACACCATCTTCTAGAGCTCTTTAGCTATTCAGTTAGTGAAATGAGAGAAGACAGGTCTAACAGGGTTTTGTTTCATTACTTTTGGAATGCGTGGTGAGTTTAGCCAGAGATACTTGCTCCTGTGAGTATTATTTCGTAAAGTTGCCGTTAATGGATTTTAAATTACCAATGAAACGTGGTGAGTTTAGCCAGAGAGACCCGCTTCAAATGTAATTATCTATTTGTTCTGCATCTTCCAATCCAATGTTTACTATTTAAGGGAGTTTAGTTATACATGTTTTTGTATTAATGCTTGAGTTTATGTGCAGGTGATATTGACGGGGGAAAGAGCTTGGAGAACTCTCGGCTTTTAAAACAATCGGTAAGTTGAATAACAATGTCTTGGGATATTATATAAGGTTTACCTATTATATTTCTTCTTTCTAAATGTTTAATGATGTTTAGGGCTATATGAATGCGACCAACCCTTGGGGTTTCATTGCTGGTCAACTTCATTGCACCCGACCGCCATCCACATGACAACACATATGGTGACATTCATTGATAGTCTTTAAATGCCTCATCCAGGGATCGACCCAAGTTGAGTTCATATGCTATTGTTTAGTTTTTATCATTTATTGTAACATGTTATGGGGTTACAGGCTTACCCCAGACGGTTCCAAAGATGGAAATTAGCAGTCAGCCAAGCCTTGTAGTTGTATTATATGAAGTAAAATTTCAATTAGAACTAGAACGATAATGATTCTACAATGGATGATTAGATAGGAGGATTTCTACCTACTGAGTTGTGGCTAAGAGATTTCATCTCTCTTTAAGTTTTTGCATATTTTTTTCATTTTCTGCAATTATTTTACCAAATCATAGATCTTGAATAAAGAATGCAAAGGAGTGTAAGAAATAGAAGCTAAACTAGTCAACAAAGTTATGACTGTATATTGCATGAATTATGATTCCAGTGCATCTTCCTACGCATCCTTGGTTGTTAATCTCAGACTTGAAACAACAATTTATCCCAATTCCAAGAAATTTTGTGCATAGAAACAACGAGAATCATCAAATTCTGGTTGTGATTCAGGGCTACTCTGGTTCTAATGCAATACAAGAATTGTCTTTTAGCATTCTGGGTAAGTTTAATAGCATGAATGAACTTGAAAAGAGCAGTTATGGGCACATTGTTGCTACTCAAGCATACATTAACCAATTCTATGCAAGTTTGTGTGTTAAGACAGAAGTCAATAGCCGTAAGCAGCAATTCTGGGCAGTTGGTGCGCCATAAAATAAGTGAAAACTAATTTTTTTGTGGATTTTGTTTTGCAAGCAAATGGTATGTCAAGTGACTTACCCGAATGTTGTCAGTAATGGCATCCAGACTTGCCTGAATGTTGTCAGTAATTGTATCGAAACTCTGGAGTCTAGTCCTTGTGAACACCCGTGAGTGTCGACTGCTTCTTTGAAGGGTATGAGTATTACATTGTTGAATTCCAATAGCTCTGGCATCGTGATCCACACTAGGGATTTCCTTCATAGTGCAGAGTAACCCATGGTAACCCAATTTTCTGTGTTAACAAATTTCATATACAATAAATCTATTTGGAAAGCATTGCACATGCAAGAAACTCAACTCCTTTGCTTATTACGGTTGAGGCAATATCAAAGCAAAAAACAAGCAATGAATCTGTGTGGCAAAACAACACCAATAAAGATTTGAGATACCGAAGCAGTCAGTCATATAAGAATGCTTATTTCTTCGTTCTTTTCCCATCCGGTATTCTTTGAGCACCTCTATGAATGATGCATGGTGAACAACATTCATCTTGTCGTACAAACATTGCATCTAGAGCTCCCAGCTACATTTGGACCTCGAAAGCTCAAATAAAAAACAACCTTGTATCTGCATGGATTCGTGGCAATACGTATTTAAATACAACACTCCCAACAAGAATATTCTTTTCAGTTCATAAATTTGTATACACGTTGCTGTTATATGCATGCCTGCCATTTGTGTATTTAGTGCAATATAACATTGTAGCCGCGTGTCTAAGCTATATTTCATTTTTCCATTCGTTTCAAATGATCTATATCTTTGTGTACGACCCATGGGCGACTCTCAATTTAAAAAAAACAATCGCAAAAAAATAGCCTAAAATATAAGTATTGCTAAATCCTATTATCACGAATCGTAGGTTGGTTCACTATGGACGGGGTGGAGTTTTGAAATCCTTTAATTTCGATTAGCTTCTTACTAGATAGAGAGCCTCTTTTGAATGAAGCATGACCTTTGTAGCGTTGTTTCCATAACTTAACGAAACTGGGTCGATTAGAAACATAGTTCTAAACCAGCGTTGAAATAGATAATTAGCATGATGATGTAAAGTTGCCGTTAATGGATTTTAAATTACTGCCGCTAAAGATGGCCTGACACCGATAAATGTGGGGGCAGCTCTGGGGTTTGCTGTACTGTGGATATCGTTAGGACTAGATGTAGCCGTGGGGAGACTTCTGAGAGAGCACAGTGATGGGCAGTGCTATAGATGGAGGGGGTGAGGAAGAGGACCATGTTGACAGGGTCTTATTTTAGAAATCATTATGGGCTTGATTAGATGGGGAAATACACAAGAGCCTGCTATTGGTGGACGAGGACGAGGAGGGGTCAAACGGTTCTGTTCAAAGTTGGGGTCTTCGGCTTTCCAGGCTCCTCCTGGGGGTTGAGGCTGGGAAAGCAGTAAATTTATAAATCAAGATCAAGAAGAGTTTATCTTTATTTTTATTAAAATATAATTATGTCTCATTGATTTTGTTCTGGTGGAAAAATAAATCAAGATCATAAATTAGAACTCCCACGTTTTTGCTATTATGAAGCTTCATAAGTGATAGATTTTTATAACAAGAAAAATGTTTGTCAGATTATAGGTGTCTGGGTATCGGTTTTTTAATTCTAAAAAGTTTTAATAAATTATAATTGCAACTTTTTTACATCAAATTCCAAAATCCGTGATGCAAGATTAAACCATCTAAAGAAAAAATCTGTATTCTATGCATCGGGATTGAAGGAGATTCCCCCGTGGTGAGAAATATGTTTGTCGGATTGTAGGTGTTTGGTATCACTGTTTGATACTTGGTGGCCAAATTCTATGGTTAATTTCTTATATATTTTATTTTGCCATGCTTTAGGTCAAGGTATGTGGAGATTTTCTATACTTATTTCAATGCTTCCATGGGATGTTTGCGTGCTAGACTGGGTTGCATCTGAAAAGTTAGCCGCGATATTGTAGAGACGAACTGTGGGAGGGAGCAGAAAGCCATGGTTGCTACGAAGTTTGATTTATTGCTGATTATAATCCATGGTTAATGATGCGGGTTTGCTAGTATATAATCTCGATTGGCAAACTGTTAACAGTAAGCACCGGTCCCCAACTAATCTTAATGGTTAATTTTGCGTTGATTGTCTGATTTGTTGTGTGATTCTGATGATGAAGCCGATCTCAGCTTAGTACATTTCTAAAAACCCATATAGTTTGAGTTCTCATGTCAGCAAGGTTGACTGCTGGTGCTGCTGATTGGCAGATATACATAGCAGATGGGGTTGCTGTAGAGTTGTTGGAGTGGACAATAAAGCCTGTCTTTATCAGGCTTGAGCTGACTTATTTCTTTTTAGGGTTCCTGGGAGTTTCCCGAGGTATATATCAGTTAAGGACATTTTCTCAGTTGCTAAGCTCCATAGGATTTTGATGGAAGAGAGTCTTCTATTGGTTCCCAGGGATTCCAAGAATTTAACAGTTCAATGCATTCCAGTCGTCGTTCAAGATTGAGAGAACATTGGATTGCTTAGGTTTTTTAGGTTACGTAGAGAACCACTTTCGCTGTTCACAAAAGCCAGCCGAATAGACCAATGAATCTCCATCTGCACAGGGATATTGGCTGAAATATCCAGCAAATATAAATAAGAGGTGATGCAGGGACTAAACTAGTGAATCGACCATTTGCACCGATCGGACGACCTCGCTTGCGTGGCTGGTAAATAGGTCCAGACGGTGATGCAGTCGAAACTTAACTTACAACACGGCGTTCTTTTATTGGACCCCTAGGTACAATTGCTAGTTTATTTATTTATTTATTTATCTGATAAAGAGATCGTCATGATCTCATGGTAGGAATAAAGTCTTGCGATCGTATTGTACTGGCAATTAATTAAAACAAAACAAAATAGCAAATCACGGTAGAGGCAGAGGCACCCATATGAGATCGTTTTCGAATATCCAGTGGCAGACCTCGATCTGACCTGGCTTGTGTCCCAACGCTACAAAAGCTGCATGCCCTGCACTCCATTCTCATGTATCCAGATGGCAGATGGCCACTCCGTCGTTTATTTTCTGCTGCTGGGAATGGGAATTGGATTTCTTCTTGGAGTTGGAGCTGCGCAAGAGCGCGGCCTCATACACCTCCACCTTGGGCACCGAATGGCAATAATAAACGAGATATGGAAACATGCTTTGATGGCACGATACCGACCTTGTCACTCTCCCTCCATCTTTCCCCTTCACTTCCCCGACTTCAACGCGCTCTCCAGAACCTGTCGTGCTCACTGTGGTCAGCACCTCCACCTTCGGCCCCACTATCCCCACTGCAAACTCTGCCATCACTCTCCCTCCATCTCTCCCCTTCACTTCCCCGACTTCAACGCGCTCTCCAGAACCTGTCGTGCTCACTGTGGTCAGCACCTCCACCTTCGGCCCCACTATCCCCACTGCAAACTCTGCCATCCCTTAGACCGATGTCACGCATTTCTTTATTTCTCCCTTCACTGCAGGGCGTTCGCATTCTTTGAGCGTCTTCGCCATCATTCCCACCATGCTCGAGTTCTCCGGAATGCGGAACATTCGCACCAGCTCTGCTAAACTTTGGCTGCTGAAGCTGGGGAGCTTGTCGGCCAGAGATCAAGGCAGGAATGATCTCCTGGGCATGTAATCTCTCAGATTAGGCAAAGGGAGACTCGAACCTTGGACCAGCCGATTCTCCCGGAAGAACTTCGCTGCCTCCACGCCTGCGCCCATGACCATTGCGCTGGAATCGGAATTTGAAGTAGTAGTGGAATTAGTGTAGGAAGAGAAGCTTATGCCTGTGCTGTTCTTCTCATACTCTTTGAATTCGGTGTTTACGCCGTAGCTGGTAAACCCCATGGTAGGACTGTTGGAACCTTTTCCGTATTCCGTGATTTCGTCCTGCTGAGGGTTTGACGAATTCCAGTAGTTAGTGAAAGTGACTAACGGAGCATCCGCATCCTTCCCGTAAGACTTGAAAACGTCTTGTGGTACATTAGCTCCGTCTGCATAATTAGTAAAGCTTTGCAAAGCGTTTCCATTGCTCCCGTAGCTTTGAAACTCGTTTCTGGGGACATTGCCGTTGTTTGCATATGAAGAAAATCTATCGAAGGGACCATTGCCGCCCTCACTGTAGCCTTTGAAACTGTTGGTGATAAAATTGGAGTTTTCGGCGTAGCTTGTGAAGTCAGTCGAGATTCCGTTGGCGTCCTTCCCGTAGCTGGCGAAGTCATTCTTTATGACGTTGGAGTTGTCTGCGTAGCTTGTGAAATCCTGATGGACCGCGTTACTGTCAGTGCCATAGCTTTTGAAATGGTGATCGGGAATATTGGTATTGGATCCATAGCTGGAGAATTCGCTATTACCTGCACTGGCCCCGCTACCGTAGGTTGAAAACCCTTCGTCATCAACATTGGTTTGGGGGGCGTAATTTGCAAACACTTGAGATCGTCCGTTGCCATCTCGCCCGTATGTTTTGAAATCGTCCTTCACCACGTTGTCTCCGTCTGAGTAATTTTTGAAGCTATCGGTGCCAAAGCTGCCTCCGACCTTGTAGCTTTTGAATTCTTTTCCATGATAACTCTGGAAATTCGCGTCCCCTTTGACAGCTTTCACGTCTTCGGCCACTGCCATTTTTCGAGTACTGCACAGGAGGTCTGCAGCAGTGCAAAAGGATGCAATGTGGTCGGAGAGTGTGTGATTTGCGATGTAGCCAGCAAAGACGGCGACTGAAGTTGCGTTGAGAGGCGAGGCCTTCTGCAACAAGAATGGTGGGAGCCTCGCATTCGGCAACACGCGGCGCCAGAATCGTAACAGCGACGCCGCCTTCGCCGCGAATGGATGATGTGATCCACCATGGCAAGAAGGAATCTGCAAGAAGGTGGAACTTGCTATCAATGCTGTGTAGCGTTGCAATTCAAGAATATGTAAAAAGAGATATAGATCTCAAGACTTGAATCATCTTATACTTGCCAGAACTAGTGTGGAACATATGATCATGAGAATAAGCAGGAAGATGATGTTTGAAGGAAGCACTCGATTGTCCGCCATCTCCTGAATCTGCGCAGAACCAGAAATGCATGCATGTAAGAGAAAATAGTAGCTGCAAAGCCCAGCAATAAAAAGGCAAACTTGTGCTACGTACCCGTGAAGATAAAGATAAGATAAGATACATGATCTCACCTAAAACACGGATAGAATAATATATTTCCTGCATTACATGCAACTTGCAAGGAATGAAGCATATATTTCATGATATGATTCAGAAGACACAGTTGGAACTTGGCAGGGCATACAAAATGTGGGTCATAAGAAGAACGTCATAGATAGCAACAGAATGGATAATGGACAAAGATCATGTTGAAATAACTAGAAATGGAAAGTGATGCATGTGAACGAACGGTCATCATTTTCTTTAAACAACTCAAAGCTAAGAAATAAATATTGTATCTATAGCAAGGATACTCACCTGTGTAATGAAACAGTTTGTAAGGGATGAACGATGGTAATCCCTCAGAAGAGCAAGGATCATATATATATTGCAGTTTCATGAACTATAGTTATGATGATTAATCTGAGAGATTTGAGTGCTACAGTAAAGTAATGATGCGACATCTACAGACAAATTCTCTACAGGAGGAACATGCATTTTGATGCACGTGAAGAGTCATATTCCTCATTTTGATGCATGTGAAGAGTCATATTTGCAATTTGGATTTGGACATATGATGATGGGTAGCAATTCAATGGTATTTTGACAGCTATGGCAGAAGATCCTGCCAAGTTGTCTCGGGTCCGGGTCCATTCTGAATTGAATTGTGGGCCATGGTGATTCAGTCGGTGTGGCTCCTGTTCTATCCACGGTGACGGCCCTACCCCTACAAACACTTTTATTGAACAAAGAGAAAGGATCTGCTTTTCAGAAATGTAAAAGTACGGCCTTCGTCAGCGAATTGCTCAGTCTGTCCACTGCATAAACGATATAAACTAAAACGCACCTAAAAACCGATTAAATTTGTTTTAGGAAAGTGTGATTTTCATAATTATGTAATTTCAACAAGTGTATGTATTTTTTATTGTTTTACAATAATTTTTTTATTTTAAAACTACATAGATAGCTGAAATTGTTATAAAAACACTCCAAACTGTCATATCAGCCAGAAACAAAAAAATTGGTGAACACAATTGGAGGCCTTTTGGTTAGTGCATATACTGCTTCTTGCATAAAATGCTAGTAGGATAAACCACAAAAATTAGTCAAAATTGTTCAAGGAAATTGCTATTTCAGTAAATTTATAATTTTTGGTATAGTAGTTATCCACATGGCCAAAATTGCAATCTAAACACTCCAAATTGTGGTTTCAGTAAAAATTGATTTGTAGGATTCCAGTAGATTAAGGCCATTTTGGTTAGTACTCCCATATAAAATAGGTAGGAACTGGTCTTTATGGACGATCAATATCTAACCTTCTACAACCTATTTAATTCAATATAATGCTATTGCACTATTGAAAACAATTGAATTAATTTCACTGATTTAGTTAATTTTAAAATTAGAAGTTTAATTTAAGATACTTAAATACATTATTGAAATTGTAAAATTGTGAAAATAACAATTTTCCAAAGTAAGTTTAACCAGTTTTTATCACAAATCCGTTATAAAGAACTAGGCTTTTTAGTTGTCATTTATCCTATTTACTTTTGTTTACAAGTGATATCTTGAGGTTTTTAAAAATAGTAGTAATTATAGTTTGGAATTTATTTGGTAAAACACGTGGATCAACATTAAAGATACCAATTCGCTGAGAGAAGTTATGTAGAGGATATAAAGACGTAAAGTTTAGTCCACTTTTTAATTGGATGAATGCCAATTGAATAATTGGAAACTAATTAAGTTTTTTTAAAGCACAAGAGTTGGAAATTAACGTGTTAAGAAATCCATAAAACTTTACTTAAAAATCAATAAATTCATCTTAAAAATTGGTGTAATCAATGAAGTTTTTGTGTAGTGGAGGAAAAAATAATTTTATATTAATTTTTATTAAAAAAATTAGGAAAAAAAAGTTACAAATTCATTACTTTATGGTGTTAATACAAACAACTATAATTATTATGGAATGCAATTTATTTATAAATTATTTTAATAAGAAAATGAAATAAATTTAAAACTAGTGTATTATACATTTTAGATTAAAAACTAGTGTATTATTTAACAAAATTATATGAAGAAAATAAGATATTATAGTATGTCCCTTATTAAACAAGGGAAACTTAAAGATAAGGTGTAAAACATATTATTATTTCTTTAAATTAAAAGTAAGAAGTGTTTTACAATCCACTGTGAGGACATTATTTTGTCACATAATGTATTTATTTGACAATTATCTATTAAACACTTACACTTTATACAAAGAAATTTGATCTCAATGAAGGTATCAACATTTATCTATACTAGCAATTAAGGAAGGAAAAAACAATTCATAAAAGCATGAAGGATTCAATAATTTACATAATTTATTTATTGTGTTTTCTTGTAGTTATATATTATGGATTCTCTTGGGAAAAAAGGTAGTTATATATTATGGATATTTTACAATCTCAAAGATGAGCATTCACACTATAGAATATTTTTTACAAATTTTAGAAGCTTAAACCTTCTATGAATTTGAATTATTTTCTAGTTTATCATCATTAACCCATGCAATTTTGGATTGATAAAATTGTTACTTTTAATACAAAAATTGACTCAACCCCCTTGAATACCTCTATTGCAATCAAATTGAACAATATTAACATTATATATATATAGTTTAATTCATTAAATTTAAGGTAAAAAAAATCAAAATCCCTTCACATTATCGTCAACAGCCACAAAAGAGTAGCAAATTTGTAGATCCCATATATTATGCATATTGCAAGGTATCATAAAGATGTTAATACAATTATTCTATTGTGGTCTATTATGTTCATGCAATCAACTATATTATTCTCTCATGAGCTAGCAAACTTTAAGCTCATAATGCACTAGTATAATTAGCACAATCACACGAATTAGGTGCATTGAACTCCATTTATAGATATAATACTTAATAATGTATGGTGGAATAAATTAGTAAGATAAATCGCATGTAATAACCATGCACTACACCATATATGAACAAGATGAATCTTTACAAAAAATTTAATCCACTACTCACTATCACCTAATAAATTGCCAACCCATTTACATTTTGAGTGGAAGTAAGTTAAGAAGGGGACAAACTCAACCATTTTTTCATTAAAATTCTTCTCCAAATATGGTAGGAATTTTAAAACCAAACCTCCTTGATTACTAGTTCTTGGTCCCCAAATAATAACTCAAAATTGAGGAATGCTTAAATATACTTTAAGGTGTACCACATATTGACCTAAGGTAATTGCATTTTCAATCTGATCTGATAATTTTTTGGGGTTCCTTATTCATTTCTTGTTTATTGAAATATAACAGTATAGCTCCTTCACATTATGAACCAACTTCAATGACAAGCTCTTTATAAGGAATTGACATGAAATAGTCTTCATCGTCAACATACAACATTGAAGGGATGTAGAGATTCAAATGATATGTGATGAAATATTAGATGAATTCCCATGTAATCTCATGTAAGGGTCATATAGAAGTAACCTAATATTTCTTATTTTCTCCTTGAATCTCTCCTTTTAAATATAAACCCTCACTTTATCACCTACCTTAATTTGATGATTTGTGTAGTGTTATGCTTAATATTATCCTTTTGTTAAGTCTAAGTCATGTGTAGTTTCCAGTTGAACAAAAATATTATTTCATTAATGTACCTTGATGGTAAATTTTGTAAAACTATCATTATAAAATTATAGGAAGTTGGACAATTTTTTTTTTATTTTTGAACAAATGTATTTATTTTATTACTAATATGTGTATTTACACTATCTAGAGAAGTTCTATATAAATCATCAACATTCTAGAATGCTTAGAATATCTCATTAAATGAAATATTAGACTAATTCAACTTCATGGAGCAAAGACTAGGTGTATATATATGCTTCAACATTAGAAAACATGGGTGATTTCCAAAAAAACTATCAATCCCTATAGGGGGTGGAAAAATAAGACGCCACGAGGTTCACATTATAAGATCTGTGTGTCCAAACTATGGAAAATTCAAAGAACTTTGTAGGGATATCCCTTCCAAATCGTGCTCCATAGTAAAGTTACCTTCAGGTTTTAAAACAACACTTTTTACCAAACAATCTAAGGGCCATGTTGTGTTCTTTGTAGATATGAGAGAGGGTGGCCCACTACATCAAAAGAAAATCATCGCTAGGGGAGGCATACTAATCAAAAGAAAATTGTTTGCCTCTTGTTGGAACTAATTATTTGGGAGTCATTAGCCTACAAAATATCATATAAAAAACCAAACGGGGGAGTGAAAAGGTTACTAACCTACAAGAAATTAGTTCTCATTGCTTTAATTCGTATTTACACAATTAGGATTCAATCACCATTAATCATGAGGAAACCATTTCAATCTTATGGACCACATATGTTGATCTTTAATCCCTTGTAATATGCAGTCTAGTTTCAAAAGATTACTCAAGGGTATCATTTTAAAGGATGATTTCAAATTTATATTTAACCGAGGGTTAATTTATTGGGCCACTATAAATTTGAGAGATAGGTTAGCATTGGGAAATATGGAACCTATATTATCCAGTGAAAGTCGTGAACTGAGAAAAGAACATGGAGAAGACATTATTTCTAATCAATATTTTGTGATTAAGATGAAGGAATTTCCATCGGAATTCAAAAATGGGTGAATCCATGAAAATGGGTAGCACTTTTTGGCCAAAGGTGGCGATGAAAATTCAATTTTGTACTCATTCATTGAATCAAATCCCTCAAAACTCATATATTTCTTGTGAATTCTGACATGCAACAAAACAAATTTTAGGGAATTATGTTATCTTTTCACCTATGCTTTTTAAATAATAAATCTATTTAATATGTCAAAATTGTATTTAATGATAGGTTTGTTCTTGTAAAATTAAGCAAAAGTTTACAAGTGACTTGTGTGCACGTAAAATAATTTAGTGATAATTGCATTATTCGTGAAAAAATATATATTAACATAATCTACACTAAATGCACTAGGGCATACATTTTTTTTTAATTATGATGGAAAATTATATTTTTTTATTTTCAAAACTGATGGTTGAAAATTTTAATTGCGTTTTGCTCACGTGTGTGCAAGAAAAGTTTTTTTTATTGGTTACAAAATTGAACAAATAAAAATAAACTTTTGAAGAGCATGCATTGGTCTAGGGCTTATGTATTTTTTGGAATCTTTTGTTGTGTAATTTTTATGTTGTTGATTTATCTTAGCGCTAATTCAAAGTTGTGGACATGGTTTTGTAAGTATAAGTTTCAAAAAAGAATATATCGTATGAACTTAGGAACTTACAAATTATATGCCAATGAATAAATGATTCATTGACAAATCCATTGGTATGAAGTCTGTCATCTAAGGTGTATCCCAAGATAGAGTTTAGGTATGGAAAAAAGAGTAGAAACAATAATTTTAAAAGGGGGATAAAAGTCTATTTGAAATCCCTCGATCAAGGTTTTTAAAAACCTTGATCAAGTGTTTATGTGCATTTTTTAAACACCTCGATCAAGGGTTAAACTACAATTAACCAAAAAGTCGTTCGAGCTTTTTAAAAGCTCGATAAAGAATACTAAAAATCCTTGGATCAAGCTACTGTTCGCCAACTTTTCCATTCATTTCACCTTGCTACCTTCACTATAACCCAACCCGCAAACTACCTACCCACATTTTTCATTTAATGAAGTATATTGTATAAACAAATTTGTAAAATACACATATAACCTTAAATTTATGAATTGTAACTTCTTTTTTAGTCTCTCGAGTCTCTCAAAGTGTACCTTTTCATAAAGATTTCAAAGGCAATTGGACATTTTCATTTCTTATTCACCAATCAACATGGGAAACAAGAAAAGTTGAAGTAGGAAACATGATCGTGATCAAATTAATAAAGAAGAAATATGAGAAAATACAAAATAAAGGATGAGGCGACGACGAACAACATTGAGAGAGAAACAAGAAGATGATGGAGACCAACCTTTGGTGGATCCAACTCTAATTGAAGACAATCTCGTTATTTGTCTTATTTCATTATTTGAATGATAATTATTTCAAACAAGTTTCGCAATTCTTACTTCTAACCTCTTTCCTTCAATCACCATGTTTCAAAATTAATTATTTAATTATCATGTCAAATTAGTTAAAAAAATTATCAGGTTTATATAAATGTGCATGGAATTTCACACATAAAATGATAGCGTATTAGACATGTATCGTAAATTACTTCCTTGGGATCGATGATGGAATAGATATGTAAATTACTGCATATATTTAAAAATAAATTATTGCAATTTACCTAGTGCATAGGTTTGTGAACCCATCTATAAACCTTGAAAATATCTTCGCTTTTCATTTTATAGAACCTTCACAAAGTTCACTTGAATTTTAAATGTGTGATACTTCATGTGCGCTAGATATTGTAAAATTGTCAAATATAATATGACACACACCTCCTTTTAAAATGTACCAAGCCTTAGTAAATTAGGACCTCTTAAGATACAAGAAACCCATGTTTAATACATTTGGTAATTTCAATTTCAAAGTTTAAAACTTGGTAATTTAATTTTCATTTTATTTGGTCAGAGTTGAACTTTGAAAATTTTAATTTCCTTGTGATGTTTGAATGCATTTGAAATAGTCATGGGTGAGACCATTGTCTTTGAATGCTTCTTACTTCGATTCTATTATTTTCTTAATTCAAACAAAACTCCCTTATTTGGTGAGAGTTGAACTTTCAAAAATTTACTGTGCTTATGATGTTTGAATGCATTTGAAATAGTCATGGGTGAGACCATAGTCTTTGAATGCTTCTTACTTCGATTCTACTTTTTATTTCTTAATTTGAACAAAATTCCCTTATTTGGTCAGAGTTGAACTTTCAAAAATTTAATTTGTTTGTGATGTGCATTTGAAATAGACATGGGTGAGACCACAGTCTTTGAATGCTTCTTGCTTCAATTCTATTTTTTTTTTCTTAATTCCAATGAAAGCCCCTTATTTGGTCATATTTGAACTTTCATAAATTTAATTTTCTTATGATGTGCATTTGAAATAGTCATGGGTGAGACCATAGTATTTGAATGCTTCTTACTTCAATTCTATTTTTTTTCTTAATTCGAACAAAAGTCCCTTATTTGGTCAGAGTTGAAATTTCAAAAATTTAATTTGCTTGTGATGTGCATTTGAAATAGTCATGGGTGAGACTAGTCTTTGAATGCTTCTTACTTTGATTCCATTTTTTTCTTAATTCAAACAAAAGTCCCTTATTTAGTTAGAGTTGAACTTTCAATTTTTTTTTTGCTTGTGATGTTTTGATGCATTTGAAATAGTCACGGGTGAGACCATAGTCTTTGAATGCTTCTTACTTCGATTATTTTTTTATTAATTCGAACAAAGGTTCCATTTTTTGTTAGAGTTGAACTTTCAAACATTTAATTGAACTATTTGCAAGGATAGATCTCGATCAGTCGTTGCAATACCTCATTCCCTCTCACATAGCTTCAAGAGTAATTGGGAGTTGCAATAGGTTTGTAAGAGGTCGATATTTTTTAGTAAACCTTATGGATGTTGTCATAGGAGAAGAGTTTTGGAGCCCGAGTTATGTTCGGATAGTTAGAGAGTATGTTAGAAACATTATAAGGTTGCATTTTGAACAACACTTAGTTATCACACAAGCTCAAATCGCACATGGATTGCTAAAACATAAAAGATTGAAAGATGCCACAAACTTGTTAGGTTTTAAAGATGATAAAGGTAAAATGGCACATGACACCCAAGTAAAAAACGCCACAAAAGTGTTATTTTTGTTTGGAAAATCAAGAAAAACTGATATCTGAGCTATTTGCAGGGAAATTACAACTATTGTTGTGGCACCGACAAACTCAAGAAATCGAACGATGGAAACAATGTCAAAATTGATCCATGTTTCAAGAAAAACATTGCACAAATATACTAAATTTAAGGTTCAGATAAATGAAAACAATGAAGCTGCTTGTTGGGATCTTATTTGCAGGAAAACCTACCATGACAGGATATTTGAAGGTGTTAAAGAGAAGGTGGTAAAGTTTGGGATAGCCATTCATGTGTTATATTGGATCGAAAGCATGTCCTACAACAACATTTATCTAGAGGGATTAATGTTGATCATTGTAAGTTTGTTACGGATATGATAGAAGTTGCATTGTTTGAGAAATTTGAAGAGGCAAATCCTAGTGTTGAGATCTCGATTAGCATGCTGACAAGCTAAAATCGTGGTATATTAGGCCAAACACAATTTGTGACACCTGTTTTTGTTGATACCATGTTGAATTTCAACTCTATTATGATACATTTATAGACTTTTGCAAGAAGCACAGGTAGGGTGAACTAGCTCTTCCCACGGTTTGAGATTTTGTTTCTACTATACTATGCAAAAGGAATCACAGCCCGGTGTGTTTTTCAACAAAATATGTGTAGGTGGAAGAATATTACATAAATGCGGTAAGTTGGAATTGTTCCAAATACATTTCACATTTGATCCATCACACTCTAGACTACTCAATATCAAAGTTACATGGAAGATATATGAGTATGTTACCATGTGTGCATCGTCTTCTTCAACTGCACCATCTAAAAGGATCAACTTGCTTGAGGACATTCCATATTTCATGGAGAAATTCCAAAATTAAATTTACAAATATATCAAACACTCCCACAAGTATAGGTGGAAATTTATTGAATTCAAGCATTCTCGTGAGGTGTTTGAGCCAGACACAATATTATGCATGGTAGACTTCATCGAGAACTACACATTTTCTCCCTAGACTAAGATACGAAGTGAGTCCTATCACTTTAACCAAGTGTCAATATCCATACATGTTTTGTACATACATGCTCAAACGAGCATTGGTGGCAGGTATAACACTCTTCAGTCATGCAACGTGATTAAAGAGTACCATTTTTATGTGAGGGATGATCATGAACATGACATGTTGTTTGTTCAACATTTCTTTGGGCTGATTTATGAATCATTCAAAAAGAATGGGGTGACATTTACAGAACATTGGATTTGGTTAGATGGGTGTGCAGGGAAGTTAAAATTTACATGCTCTTTTTATTGTTTAAGTCTCCCTCATAAAGAGACAATATTTCTACATACTTAGTTTTTTTTTGGAACATGGCAAATAAAGGGCGAGCATAATGGTGTAGGTTCTTATGTGAAGTGGGAAATTAGAAGGTACCATATGAGTCATGGTGCAACCCAACTCAAATCATCTGCAGTAGTAGTTAAGTGGTTCACATTACATTTGGTACATGAAGGTCACAAAGAGGCAAGGCCAGTGTGCAGGTAAGACAATACAGTGTGTAGTTGAATCTCACATTTCGAATGTTCTTTGAAACGTCATCTTAGTTGAAAAATTATATATTTGATCGTACATTTATTTCGATGTAGGTTCTTTTGGAATTTTGCAATTGGCGATGTGAATGGATTCATTCCTTGGTATTGTGAAGCAATAATTAGGATGAGGTAATTACATTCTATATGGAGTAAGGACATGGGTGACATTTTTTCCATAGAAACGAGAAAATATGTGTGCTTTCGCAAGTTTTGCATCGAAACAGATATTTGCAACCTTGATAAATTCCAAAATGTTGTATATGTGAAACAATGGAAACATGTCCCTCTTAACTCGAAGGGTCCTCATTGTTACGGAGAGAAATTCCTATGGCTTGGGGTACCACAACAGACAGCTAGACTCCAGAAATCAATCTTTCCCAATATGCAATAGAAATAAAAACATCTAACACTAAAGGGTCGAACCTCGTACCTTATTTCAGACGGTTGAAGTAGATCCCCGTTGAGCTTTCCAATCTTCAGCTTGAATTGTTATAGCACGTCCTCAACAACAAGTAAACAATACAAGCATACTATATTTCATGGTGTTAGATCTATTCTAGCATATATAATCAATAATGTAAAAGCATTTGACATATTTCAATGGATACAATATTCATTCAAATACACATTACTGGACAGGAAAAGATATTTCTATTAATAATAATCAGAGATTACAAGTGACAACCTTTGACGGCACGTCTGCGAATCGGAGAAACTGAATCCCCCACTTGGGCCTCCACCACCTCAATCATCCATCACTTCGATAGCAAGCTTACTAGTAAAAGGCAAGCTTGGGAAGAACACAACAGTACTCCAAGGGACAAAGGGATGCAGAATCAAGCATAAGTTATGGCAATAATGGACTATAGTTTCGTTACTCTCAAAGCTCTCTTATGCTTTCAATGTACCAAGGGGTTCCTTATATAGCTTTCCAAAGGGGTAGTGAAAGGTCGAATCCGTGCGATCTCAAGGCATATGGAAGGCCAAGAGTCATATGAGTCGGATCCAAGTCAAGGAAAACTCCAAACTGCTTTGGACTATGCACACATCCCGATGTACGCGACTATAGAGGGAATATCCGCGTATGTATGCGGTTATCGGGGAAAAGGCCGCGTATATCATTTTTATAATGTTTTTAGGGATGGTCAAGGTTACATCAAAAGATAAAAAGTGGTCCATAGGGGTTAATGAGTCTGCAGAAGGACAGGGGAAGGCCATACAATGTGTGATTCACCTAGTGTGTTAAAATCTGCTATAACAGATGCCCCCTAATGTATGAGATCAGAGGGGTTATACGATGGCTGAAATACATTATAAGTCCATCCCAAAAATGAAGTGATGAAGGTACCCAAATGTAAGACCAGCCACCCAATCAGCATAATACCATAATACAACTCTGCATATAATCTGCAAATACATCTAGCAGTCCCAGATACATAAGAGTACAATGGCCATGAATAGGCATGAAACATGATAGAACATATGTGGTCATTGCCACGTACAATATACATATATCGGAATCTCCATGATGAAGATATACAACATATAATGGACCATGATCTCCATAGGCTGAAGATATATAATAGATCAAGATCTCCATAGGCTGGAAATGTCTGACATACACTGGATCAAGTCACGAGAGCTGAAATCTCATGAACACTGGCACGATCAAGGAGGTAGCATATAAGTGATGCCACCAATCTGGAAAGTCTTCTACACAAACCGCTACGAGTACATGTCCTACTATGCGAATAGAGGTGTCGAGGTCGAACATAGTAGTCCATCGTCTGATTATCGGTCATTGATGTATACCGTTAACAGACGCGAGATTACCCACCGATAATGAAAATGGGAATCAAGGTATTAGAGTGCAAACTAACAAGTGTGAATAAATGTGTTGAGGTCGAACACTTGAGAGAGTCCATCGATCAGGGGACATTGATGTATTCCCAAAACCGTCGATGGCGAGAGAACCTGCCACTGATGACTGTAAGTCTCAAGGCACTCAAAATGACTCTAGACTCCAATCCCAGAATAAATGATCTGAAGTCGATGGGATGAAATCCGCTGGAAGGAGGGCATTAAGGCATCCCCCATCATCCAACACGAGGTACTCAGCAAAGATGTATGATGTGGAAGGACTCGATCATAAGGTGCACGAACCAGTAACTGTACCGGGAATGGCCGACATGCAAAGTCAAGATAACTGAGGAATGGCCGACTCAGGTTTCAACTTCCTTCGAACAAGAGCATAACGGCGTATGGTGACTGAAATGGAGGCAGCATAGACTCGATAGACAAACTGGGACATCTCTATGACGCAGGAGGCATCAATAGAGGCTCCATAGGGACTGGAAGCTTAACCAGTCGGTGGAGATAAACTCAGATAAACGAGTACAGCTCCTAAAGTCAAACTATAACCCAACCAACGGATGTGATATACAGTGCTCTGTTCGAAGGCGACACGACTCGACAGCTGCCAAAGATAATATCTTTCCTTGTCCGGCTTTTTGGTTTTTTGATTTTTTTTTGGGTCTTTTTCAGTTATTTGAAAAGCTTGAAAAAAGAATAAACTAGCTTTATAGTTACAGACTAGGAGGAGACGAGTGTCATAAGGGCAAACAAACTAGTTCCATGCAGTGGAACATACCTATGCTCAATGCAAGGATACATGTGTAGGATATCGACACTCAGGGGAAAATCCCCTCCCGGTAAAAAGGGAAATCAAGCTGCGAAGGATATATAAAATGGCTCTGCATGGCTAGACATGAGACAAGCTCGGGCTATATGGCTGAAACGCAATGTCAGGGGAGCCGGCATAAAGCTCAATAAGACAGGAAAAGCTCATGATAATGCATTCACAACTTGTCATAAGGGGAGTCCGGGGGAAACAGGCCAGCATAAGATCAAGAGGAGTATGAGGCTCTTGCTAAATGTCATGGCGGGTACTATACAACGAACTCCCACACCCTAAAAAGGAGAAACATCGGCATGGGCACCAAATGCAAATAAGACGCTAACTAGGGTACCCATGTAAGGTGAGGCTCTACCACTCGTATCATGCCACTTTTATAGCAGCAAGAAGGTTCCGTGACATAACAGAGTGGGTTCGTACCTAAGGATATGGTGACATGGTCATAAGGTCATGCAAAATGAAAACAGTGGTGAACCTAACCTATATGCCAGTGTAGACGTTATACCTGTGAAGAGTACGAACGGGTCAATCCAACGACTCAAACGACACTGAAAACGGTCATCTACATCACACATAATGTCAGAAACGGTCCAAAATGGTTATAAACGGTCAAAACTATATAAAAGGGGGTAAAAAATTTCAAATATTTCAAAAATTTTCTATAAATAGTAAGAAATAGAATTCATTTGAAACTTTTACTCATTGGAGCTCTGATATTCAACTGCTAATTCCAGGAGATTCAGCCGGTGGAATTCAGAACCGTTTCTTCCAGGTACTTACTCATGTTCCCAGCTTGCATTTCAATACAATTTTTTCAAGTTTTCACGGTCAAATGAGCTAGTTAAGGCCAAACTGACATGAGCGCCACGGCCCACGTGGGTATCGAAGCTTTTTTTGTGTACAGGGCTATCTATACGCGGAAAAGGGGCTAGAAACCGCGTACATACGCGGCTGTTTGCAAAACAGCCGCGTATGACGTCGCGCAAGTTATTTTAAAGCAATCTAATGGACATTTGGTCAATTTCTCATGCAGGATGGTGCTTGAATGGAGAGAAAGCGAGCATGGTGAAGTAGAAGAGGCTGTAAGGGCTGATGTAAGGGCTCAGCAAGTATTACGTGCATGCGGACTCTATAAGTTCTGGTGCCTAGGTGGCTTGAGGGCCAAACCAGGGCTGCTACAGATGCTAGTAGATTACTGGGATCCAGACTCAGAGTCTTTCCGGATAGACGGTATGTCACTCACCATTGAGGTGGAGGATATCTATTTCATCATAGGTCTATCTAGACGGGGGGAGGTAGTGAACCTTCGTTCCAGAGGTGGGACAGGTCATGGGCTTACTATCAATGAGTACATAGCAGTGTACTACTACCCAGAGACGGAGAAGGTGGGAAGTCAAGTTCCCATCAATGGTATACAGGTATTAGGCCTAAAGGCCATTCTACTGACACTAGGTAGGATAGCAGGCATAGCATCACTCCATCAGGCCTCTCGAGCACAGATGTACTATGCGGTGGAGTGCATGGTACCGACCGTATACGACTGGAGTACTACACTACTGGGCAATATGAAACATCATCTCAGTGAGTGTAAGGCAGGTAGGATCCGGAACTTCGGGTTCAACAGCATATTGAGCACGTTCTTCTTTGAGCGGGTTCCAGGATTGAGCCCTAGAGTGGAGGTTCCTCTCCACGGGGTTCGAGATCCGGCCCAACAACGTTGGGCAGATGCGATGCGCAGACTGGGGGGTGGTAGGGTGGCCAACCCTTATCCAGCCGACTTTTTCCCATGGTGGCGACGACATATCGTTGCTATAGATGACTACCCCTATGGGGGGATAGATTTCCGGGGTGATCCGGACATGCCATTACCACCAGGGTCAGCATTCGGAGACATAGGTAACGAATCTCAACCCTCGCTCTTTTTTAAATTTTTTTTTGAATTATTTAATTTTTTTGTGTTTTCTTGATTATATGAAACCAAAAAGACATGTTTTTGGGTGACAATACATAGTGACATCTACCTTTCATGTGCATATGTGGGTCCACGGCAACCAGAGGGCTTCCCACGTCACATACGGAGGGGAAGAGGAGACGACATCACTGGTGTGGATGCAGAGCGAACGCTCCAAAACATTCATACCAACTTTGTACGACTGACTCATAGGGTTCCTATGGCGCAAGTCGAGGACTTGCCAGAGGCTATGCAGCGACAGGTGGTGGGTGTGCCACGCGCATGGGTGCGCTTGTTTCGGCGGCTAGCTAGAGCCGTAGTGACATATCATGATCACAACCCCCCTCCTCCACAGGACTAGACATCTAGGAGCATATCTCTTTTGTACTACCGTGTATATGATGGAAGCTGTGAAAGCTCCACTTTTGTATTATGACACTATGTATCACCACATTTTTGATATATATATATAAAAAAGTTTTATTGTGACCGGCTTATTTATTTACATGTGTAAAAATGTGTTTATGATTAGTTATTATGAATGAGACAAATGCCAATCTAACACGTAGTTAGCATATGAATCAGCAACTTGATTATAATTTCTAGGAATGTGTATATATGTGATACTCTCAAATTGCCGTTCTAACAATCTTACTCACAAGAATCTTCTTAATAACGTAGGATCTCTAACATGGTACAAACCATTTAGCTGTGACACTACTAACTCTGAATCAAGACATACCTCAAGAGAGAGGACACCATGCAAAATGGTATCATGCAGAAGCTCGATAACGGCGCTATATTCAGCAATATTGTTGGAAGATGGCCGTAAACATACACCTCCTGAAGACAGTACTCGACCCATAGGAGTATAGATCACCCAAGCAGCTGAGGCTGAGTGTTGAGTGTGACGACTTGCACCATCCGCAAATCCTATGAAGGTGGAAGATTCCATTGACATCTGCCACAAAAATGGAAACTAATCACAAACCTGATCACGATAAAGAAGACCTAACTATGCAAAAAAGCTGTACAATAATATACAACAAACAACCTTGGCTAAAGATCATGCATAGTATTTTTTAAGGTAGAGCCCATTTCTAGGCTCCGCCAAGGCTGTCCCTTCGTAATCCACTAACTCGTAGGCACCCTTCTCTAAGACACGCTTGACTACGTAAGGACCACGCCACATAGGATTGAACTTCCCTGCCCCCAAGGGTTCTTTTGCTTGATCCCACAAAAGGACCAAATCTCCCTCACTAAACACTCTTGGGCAGACAGACTTATCGTACTGGGCCTTCACGCGACGCTTATTAACTTCTAGAGCCACCAAGGCATCTCTACGCTACTCATCGAGTTGCTCAAGGTGGACCAAACGCTCCTCCAAAGGTGAAGTGTCTGGTAAGAGTTCTACGGCTAACTTCAACGAAGGAATTTTGCATTCAACCGGAAAAATCGACTCCACTCCATGAACAAGCTGATATGGAGAAAAACCAGTGGCAGTCTTAACCGCGGTTTGATACGCCCACAAAGCAGGGTACAACATGATATGCCAGTTCGTCTTGCTTTGTGCGATGGTTCACTGGAGAATGGACTTAAGTGACTTATTCACCTCTTCAACCTATCCATTCACTTGAGGATAGTAAGAAGAGGAGTGCTCTTGCTTATACCCTAGCTTGGGTGCCAACTCTTCCATCATACGGTTCTGAAAGTGCGAGCCATGGTCAGTGACAAGCTCTCTCGGAATCCCGAACCGAGTAATAATTTGGTTGAACACAAAATGAGCAGCTGTCTCACCGTCGAATTTTATAGTAGGCATTGCCTTTGCCCATTTCGTGAAGTAATCGACAGCTACTATGATATGATGGTGCCCCCCAGCCGAGGCTGGGTTGCAATCCATAAAATCTATCCCCCACTTGGTGAAGGGACCGGCGGTGATAATAGGGTGTAACGGGGCAGGCTTCGAGCGCATGTTACGTGCGAACACCTGGCAAGGGTGGCACCTCTTGACCGCTTCAATACAATCCTTGAAGATCGACGGCCAGAAATATCACTAGTGGAAAATGAGAGATTAGTGACCAAAAAAATGACCAAAATCCGCATATCAATGACCACTTTTGGTTTGGCGATCGCTGGTGGCTAATTTACGGTCTTTTATTACACGACCAAAATTGGTCATTTTTATTTTGGTCATTTATAGCTTGTCAGTTGGTCATTAATTTGGTCATATATTTGGTCATTAATTTGGTCATATTTGAATCGATGG
>LPNX011117116.1:346082-389750 GCA_001517045.1 Pseudotsuga menziesii | reverse complement strand
AGCATAAGTTCTGGCAACAATGGACTATAGTTTCGTTACTCTCAAAGCTCTCTTATGCTTTCAATGTACCAAGGGGTTCCTTATATAGCTTTCCAAAGGGGTAGTGAAAGGTCGAATCTATGCGATCTCAAGGCATATGGAAGGCCAGGAGTCATATGAGTCAGATCCAAGTCAAGGAAAACTCCAAACTGCTTTGGACTATGCACACATCCCGATGTACGTGACTATAGAGGGAATATCCACGTATGTACGCGGTTATCGGGGAAAAGGCCGCATATATCATTTTTATAATGTTTTTAGGGATGGTCAAGGTTACATCAAAAGATAAAAAGTGGTCCATAGGGGTTAATGAGTCTGCATCGGGACAGGGGAAGGCCATACAATGTGTGATTCACCTAGTGTGGTGAAATCCGCTATAACACTCATCCAATTTTGACATGGCAAGAGATGCACACTCAAGATGACATGGTATCATTAGATCATGATTGGGTTTCTAACATTGTTAGTTAAGGTACACAACTAAAATATTAACCAGAGTTTAGTCATTTTATACATCACATTCTTTTATTTGGAATATGATTAAAAGTTCAAACTTACAAACTAGTACTTGAATGTATATACATTTGATTAACAAAAATTATTTTTTATTGTAGGTGATGTATTTGTTGTCATTGCATCCCCAAGAAATGAAGAGAAAATTACATGTTATTTAATATAATGTACATAAAATAAAAGCAAGTTGGTGCAAGCCTATCAAGATTGTGATTTCATGTACCAAATTGGTGGCTTGGTTGTCATGGGACACTTTTTCCAAAAATTGAAAAAACAAGGAAGATATATTATTTACCAAGACTATATGCTTGAGTATATATCTTTCCAGTGTAGTCATTTGGTGGTGGAAGCTCGGATAAATCTCACAGAAATCAAGGTGAAGAGTGATGAACCAAAGAGATGGAAGATGGCATACACTAACCAAGATCGTATTATGGAGACTTGCAATCCTATAATGCGTTGGACACAAGAATGATTTTCAAACTATATGATTTTGTATCAATATTTCACATGGTATCAATTACCCTATTATCTATCTTATTTTAATTGTAAATGAGATTGTAAGTTGTAATGTGTACATGTCTATTTAATAAAATATTAAAGATTAATTATACAATTGTAACATTTTTTTTTTCAATGTGGTTCACCCGCCGGCTTGACCGATGGGCTACATCCATAGAATAATTTCAAGAGGGCCCACCCGAAGGGGCCTCACTCTCGGCACACTTCATGCCTAACCCCAAGAGCGTCGAGGAGAATGGATCCCGCGACCTCACTTGCCAGGAGGCCTAACTACGGTTGCTCGACCACTTGAGCTAACTCTTGGGGCTTATACAATTGTAACATGTGCATGTCTAATTAGTAATTTCTTAAAGAGTAATTGTACAATTGTAATTTGTGAATGTGGAATTGTATATTGTAAAATGCAACTCTAATTGTGACTTGTAGATATTTTAATCTGTTATGTATTCTATAGTAAATTTTAATTTGCAATTGTAACTATAATTGCAGATTGTAAGTCGTAAATTGTAACTCTAATTGTTATTGGTAATTGAAACTAGCA
Source organism: Pseudotsuga menziesii (assembly GCA_001517045.1). Lineage (NCBI taxonomy): Eukaryota > Viridiplantae > Streptophyta > Pinopsida > Pinales > Pinaceae > Pseudotsuga > Pseudotsuga menziesii. Next base: position 388,135 of record LPNX011117116.1, on the reverse strand, counting down.
TTGTGAATTGTAATTTCTTATTGTAAGCAGTAATCTGTAAATCTAATAATTGTTATTAGATTGTTATTGTTAATTGAAATGAGCATCATGAATTGTAATTTCTTATTGTAATTAAAATTTGTAAATATAATCACTATTATTAGATTGTTATTGTTACTTGAAACTAGCTTCATGAAATTGTTTTCTTGTAATTTGTAAATCTGATTAGATTGTAACTTGTAATCCTAATTGTGACTTGCAATTGAAATAGTTAAATGCACTAATTTCCTTAACCGAGATGATGGGATTATCATTAGCAAAACATGGTTATCGATAATCATGAGATAAAACAAAATTGTCCCAAGGGAAAGATAATTATAAAACTTTCATTTTGGATTGCCCCTTGTTTACCTAAATATGATTAAGATCTTTGAAAGTCAGCTACATGTTAAATGTGATTAAGAACTTTGAAAAGTCAGCCACATATTAACTAAGAAAAATGTCACTATTTAATAGTTGTATTTTGAAAGGATGTGAAGTATTCTCGACATCGTTATTGTCTTGATGAGTGGAGGCTCGAAACGTCAACAAAACAAATAATTTTATGACAGATTCTCCAGCAAATGCCAGTATGTTTAACTGTGAATTCTCAGGAAATACAATTGTGTTCAGGTATGGAGATGATACTATGAGAAACTTTAGATGATTTGGGAAGTTTCAGATAGAAAAAGCAAGAAAAATTTTCATTTATCCTTTCTAAAACAATGCTGAAACAATGACATTATACCTAGGTTTGCTAGGATCAATCTTGTTCTTATAAGCAACCATAATGACTTCATTTTCAAAAAGATAGGCTTAGCATTGGTAAGGGACCAGATAAAGATGACATAAACATCATTAACTAAACTGGAGTAGGAGTCTCTCTTCTTGCATATTCATTTGGATAACTCATTGTATAATCAAACGTGGGAGAATTGGGATAACAGTTCGAAAAGAAGAGAAAATTGGTGCCATAGATTGGGAAACAATTAAAAAAGAAGAACATATTTATGGTATTTTCACCATTAAATACCATCAAGAAGATCCTGATATTAGTGAAAGATCTTATTGACCCATGGTTGCAAAAAGGAGTCTACCCAATTCCTTGTGAATGTGGAAAATTTACATTAGGGAAATAGGGAGGTATGCCCAAACCGGAATAAAGGAACACAATGTGGAAATTCGTTTAAATAGAACACATAAATTTTCCTTGGCGGAACAACCGGGGTGTACAATTGGGACAAAAGAAGAATAAGGGAAGCAATTGAAATAGTTAAATGCACTAATTTCCTTAACCGAAATGATCGGCTTATCATTAGCAGAACATGGTTACCAACAATCATGAGATAAAACAAAATTGTCCCAAGGGAAAGATAATTATAGAAATTTTATTTTGGATTAACCCTTGTTTCCCTAAATATGATTAAGATATTTGAAAGTCAACTACATGTTAAATGTGATTAAGACTTTTGAAAAGTCAAACACATATTAACTAAGAAAAATGGAATTATTTAATATTTATATTTTGAAAGGATGAGAAGTCTTCTCGGCATCGTTATTGTCATGAAGATGAGCCTAAGTTTTGGCTTGAAACGTCAGAAAAACAATGAATTCTACCGCATATGCCAATAAATAATATACACACATTGTATATCTACGAAGAAAAAATATGATATGAAATAGTCCTTCAAGTATATAAAAAAGTGCATTTGTATGTATGTATACATAAAAAACAAGTATATATGTATGCATAATAATAAAAATAGTGCAACATGAACAAATCACATCAAATATGTGGACCAGGGCCCTAGTGGGATCTGTGGCCATCCCCACCCTTAGTACCACCTGCACCATGCCCATAGTAACAGGGCGACGTGTGATAAAAATGGTGTCTAAATATGGGGACTATAAAGATTAAAATTGTGAACTCTATAAGCTAGTTAGATTTTAGTACTTTAAATTAAGTAGATGACATATTTTTTAGAATTTTAGGTGGATGGATTAACTTACTTGACTTGATTCCATGGTGATATTGTCTAGATCTCACTGTGTGGAAGATCCAGGATTATGTTGAGTCGATGGGTCCTCACCATGACAATGCAGAGTCAACCTTTCCCACTCCTATTAAGCATTAATGCAATATTGAATCCCAATTGTACTTGAACCTATATATAGTGACATGATCATGCATGTAATCAATAAAATAATAATAAATGAAGATTATAAATTAAACATCAACTTGAATTCTTCCTTGCATTGCAACATAAGTTACATTACCTCATCAAATAGCGATTGATGGAATAACTCAAGGGAGAATGCATCTTCTTCTCTTATGCAATCTCATTGCCTTTATCCTGTACAAATTGAGCAAGGGACAAGAAGAAAGTTATGATAAAATAATTGTAATTATATGCATGTATGTAATTGACAAAGTTAGGATGAGGTAACTAGCATGTGTTCCATGGAGACATCCTAGGGACATAGGTTGGACACTCAACCGATGGGGAAGTGGCATTGAGTGAATCCATAAAGGTGGTCCTCTGTATGGAGAAACAAAAAACAAATTAGTTTTACTCAATTAACTTTTTTTATATACATGTATTAAAGATTATTATTTAACGACGTATAATGAAAAAACTAAAGTACACAAATATACTTGCTCTATCAACGTTGGCCTACATCCGTTATACAGATGATAGTATGCATCTCCAGAACTCATAGCATACATAAGTAGAGTATCTTGGTCAAGCACCTGAATATTTGATTTGTTCACCCAAGGTAACTCAGGCCCCTCATGCATGGACACTATAGCAATGTGCATGGCGTTGTTGGGATTATTATTAATCCTCCCTTTGACCACATAGTCTACTTGTCTCTTCTCCTAGATTAGGAGGTCTTCATCACACCACTAGTGCTTGGGGAACACACCTAGGGGACATATTCAACTTACTGCACCTTATTGCATGAGTTTAGGAGCCCAAGGGACCAATCCCTATCATTTAGGAACCCACTCTGAGTGCCACCAGTAGTTTCCTTCAGTTGACCTCGGTAGGTAATCAATTATGTATAGTTATGCTCTAGTTACTATTAGTTAGATCACACTCAGTTATCCTAGCGTCAGTTTTCATTATTGAAGGGAGTGTGGGATCCTTTTTTGATCTACCCTCATCAATTAACTGATTGTAGACTAAGTTAGTTATTCGGAGTTGCATTAGTGAGCTCCAGTGGTGATTTTCCCACATTGATTTAGCTCCAGAGTCAGTCCAAGTTGATAGATTCAAATCCTATCTTAGGCATTCAAATTATCCTATATGTATAACCATTGTATTACATATTAATTACTGCTTCATGAATATAATCATATTATTCCAATTTTGTCTCCATGTGTGTGCACTTTTGTCTTGATTAATTGAACAATCTATGTTAAATTCTTCTCTCTCTTCTGCAACATTCTCTTCTCATTTGAATTCATGCAGGTTAATTATCCTATGCTTCATATAATTTAACATGGTATCGGATTGGGTATCCATGGCTTCCTCAAACCTTGGAAACTTCCATTGATGCACCAAAAGGCATTGAGTTTCCACATAATTCCTGGAATAATTGCATTGCTCCCTATGGATTATGTCCACATTATTCTATCTAGGTGTGATGTACTCAGAGAAAGTGCACATGTCGAAGTGAAAGGGGTTTGAGCTAATTTTATTCAAATTGAATTTATTTTGCAGGTACAATTTCAACAACAAAATTTGAAAATAGCAGACAATTTTGAAGAGGTACCACAACTTCTACACATCATATTAGAGGGCCTACCATATCCTGTTTGAAATTTATTTCCGTAATCTGAAATGGGTTTTTCGTGGAATTCAATTTGAGAATGTTTAAATCTTTTCTTATATGCCCTCAACCATGCCTCTTCATCTAACAATCACATATCTTCATTGTGACTCTTCAAAAATTTCTCACGCGATTTCCACAATGACCTTTCCACAATTACCTTTCCGCAAACCATCTTTCCACAATTTGTGGGCATGCCTTCCTTCCTCAATTGCGGGTGCACTTTCACATCCTCCTTCTACAAACTCCTTCTGCAACGATATTTTTGCAATCGCCCTTAATGCAAGCCGTGGGAACTCCTTTCTTCTACAATTGTAGGTTGCGGGTTGCGAGTATGACCTTTAACTTTTTCAAACCAGGATTCTGCATTTACCCTTTCCGCAATGATCTTTCCACAATCTTCCTTTCTGTAATATAAGGGTTGCGGGTAGTGGGGTTTCCTTTCAACGTTTTCTGAAATAGGGTTTTGTATTTAATCTTTCTGCAATGATCTTTCCACAATCGTTCTTTCCGCAATTTGTGGGAACTCCTTCCTTCCACAATTGCGGGTTGCGAGTTGTGGTTATGCATTTCCCAAATTTAAAAAATGACTTCCGCAATTATGCAGATGCAATGTTCTTTTCGTAGTCGGGTTGCGGATTGGGTATGTGCCTTCCAACTTTTTCTAAAATGGGCTTCTGCAATATCCTCTCGCAAATCCCTTTCCGCAACTGATGTGAACCATCGATTGCTTATGGAATCTTCTTCGTCCGTTGATAAACTATCAAACATGGAACTTCACTTTGGCACTCTGGAATGTTATCTTTCATGCACATTTACTTTGTGGATCCTTTCCTCGTTCTCTATTTAAACAAACAAACTGCAAACTCTGTGGTTCTATGTTGATCTATGTTTCCAACAATGTCAATTTAATCAACAATCTCCCCCTTTGGCATCGGAAAGGAGATTTTTCTCCCCCTGTGAAAACAATGACAATTTTTAGAAATGAAACCCCCCCTGTAACATTGCTGCATTTTTCTATATATATTCGGAATGTTATAGGTTGTAATCGTATATAAGAAACACAGCAAAGTGTATATTCATAATGTTATAGTTTTCATTTCTCTTTGAACGTTGATCTCAATCTCCTAAGCTTTTTTCAACGATATGAAGATGTAAATCTTACTTCTAGGGACTGTAACCTTTAACACAGTAATTTCAATATATAGCAACAAAAATCATAAGTATTATAATTTCATATCAACAACATCAATCCGGCTTTGAGATGATAAAACCACTCATAATTATTTACTAATGGACCGGACCATAGATTTTGAATCCACTCCCCCTGTGAGTGTGTCTCCTCTTATCAACATTTCTCCTCTTCATGTGCCATAGTTTTCATCCTTTCAGTTAATTTTTAATGATGAGGGATAACCCTCAATTTCTGCCTAAAATAGGAAAATGATTCTCCAGGTAACGACTTAGAGCAAATGTCTACAATTTGTTCCTTCGTATCAATATACTCCATTTTGACCACTTTTTGAGACACTTGCTCTCTTAAAAAATGATATTTGATTCGAATACGTTTTGTCTTAGAGTGCAAAACATTATTTTTGGATATGTTTATAGCACTTGTATTGTCACGGTGTATAACAATGGGGTCCTCATATTTTACAAGTAAATATTACAATGTTTGCTTCATCCAAATGACTTGTGTACAACGGGATGCAGCAACAATATACTTTACTTCTATTGTAGGTAGTGAAATGGAAGACTACTTTTTGCTTAGCCATGGCACCAAGCAATCTCCTAAGTAGAATGTTGCTCCACTAGTGTTTTTCTGTCATCAATAGTTCCTTCACAATATGTATCACTGAATGTCGTTAGAGTGAAGTTATTTCATTTTGGATACCATAATCCATAGTACCTTTTAGATATCTAAGAATTTTCTTTACTATAACCATATGCGTTTCTTTTGGGGATGATTGGAATCTGGAAACCAAACCTACATCCTGCATTACATCTAGTCGTGTACCTGTTACATATAATAAACTACCAATCATTGACCTATACATAGTATGATATAGTTCTAAAGATTCAACATCCTTGCTCAATTTACAACCAGTGACCACGGGAGTACTAACAGGTTTGGATTCTTCCATTTTGAACTTTTACAACATCTCTTTGATATACTTAGTTTGAGAGATGAAAATCCCTTTTTCTAATTGAGATACTTGAAAACCTAGAAAGAATGTTAGTTCTCCTAACATTGACATTTCAAATTCCTTCTTCATTTCTGAAGAAAATTTTACACTCGGAATTTGTAGATCACTTCCAAATATGATATCGTCTATGTAGACTACAACAATGATCATATTTTTGTTTTCAAACTTTATGTATAAATTAATGTCAGTGGCCCCTCTTATATATCCTTGTCGCTTTAAATACTTGTCAAGTCTTGAGAACCATGCTCTTGGATCTTGTTTAAGGCCATATAGTGCCTTCTTAAGTTTGCAAACATAATTTCTATTTTCTAATAAGAGAAAACCTTCAGGTTGCTCAACATAGACTTATTCTTCAAGTTTTCCATTAAGAAATGCAGATTTTACATCCATTTGGTACACTTTAAAGTCATTGTAGCATGCAAAAGATAAAAACATCCTAATGGCTTCAAGTCTTGCCACAAGTGAAAAAGTTTCATCAAATTCAACACCTTCTACTTGAGCATATCCCTTGCATACTAATATGGCCTTGTTTCTTGTCACATGACCATGCTCATTGAGCTTGTTTTTAAAAATCCATTTGGTTCTAGTAACATTCATGCCCTTAGTTCTTGGGAAAAATTCCCAATTTTGGTTCTTCTCTATTTGATCAAGTTCATCATTCATAGCATTGATCCAATCCTCACTTTTGCAAGCTTATTCAAATGTTTTGGGTTCTACTATCGAAAGTAGTTATTGTTCTTCATCATAAAATAATTTTCTTCTTGTTTTTAACTTCTGAATCTTTGTCACCAATTATTTGACTTTCTAGATGATTCTTCTAAACCCACCTAGATGGTGCCTTTGTGTCTGATCTTGGAGAGTCTTCATTCTCATTTTTATGCGATTCTTCTTTCTCTAATTTTTCTTCTTCTTCTTCTTCTTCAAAAACATCCTCTTCTTGTGAAATTTCTTCTTTTTATTTATCATCTATTTATTCATCATCAGTGTCTTCAACATCCACACTTTCTTGGATTTGTATTCTTCTTGGTTTAGTATCATCAACAGTTACATTTTCACTTTCTATGATCTTATGCAACCGTAGATTATAACATTTGTATTCCCTTTTGGTGGAATATGTTAGCTGGAATATTTCACCTCCTGTGGATAGTAAGGTGCTCCACTGGTCTGAATGGTTCAGATCCAGAACAAATGAAGGACAGAGGTTGAAGACTCTCCCTGGACACTGTAGATACCTGGAATGTGATGCTTCGATAGTAACCCTGTGTACCTGCAATAATCTTAAACATGCAAACCCATCGAAACTTCCAGAATATAATCTATTGATCCATGTTAGTGACTAAGGAATCTAACAACATACATGTGAAATCGAACAACAACAATAATGTGGGACATAAATCAACTTGCATTAAGATAAAAATATGGAGAAGTTTACAACCAAGCCTTAGTGTTGACATGCATCTCCATGAAACCAAGCACTCTCATCCCCATAAGCTCCGAATCTAGCTCTCTATGCTCTCCAATGACTTGGGCCAAGTAATAAATCCAACAGCATAACAATACCTTAAGACTTCCCCCCTCAACCATGGATATGAGCTTGTATTTATAAGGCTCAATGGATATGGATGGTTGAGAGATTAGTGGATGAGGTGGCTTCTAAGATCCTAGGGTGAGGGATCTCAAGCTCATTGACCCACAATGATAGGGATAAGGGAGGACACGAGGCTTATCATCTAGAAGCCTTGAGAAACTTCTCTTTTTCCCTTTTTACCCAGGGTACCGCATTTCTCCTTCAATGATAGAGCGGTTCTGGTAAAAAATGATTATGGACTAAGGGCCATAAGTCGTGGCACCGCTTATGGACAACAAGGGATAGGCGGTGCGATCAAGGTACCGCTCCTGGACAACAGGGAAAGCCCGGTGCTAGGAATTTTCATGAAATATTGATAATTAGCATGGGTTTCCACTCCAAGAGTTGGGATTCAGGGCAAGTAGGTATGTCAAGAGTCTTATCACATGATGGTGACAGGATTTTGGTATTATAGGATGCCCCCCAAATCATGAGTCTTAGAGGGATATGATAAATGAGAGCTTTAAGAGAACAAGTCGTTGGTATGAGGTGAAAATGTCGGCTCGATCGAAGCATGTTGTCAAGTAGGCATCTATAGTACATCAGTATGTTGACTCATAGACACAAGTAACCAAACTCATGGCTGCAGACCAATACAAGGCAGATCCATGAGAGGAATAAAAAAACATGGCTACTAGAATACAAGCGTAGATCCATGTGATAGAGGAATCAAACTTGGACATAGCTACTAGACATACAATGTAGATCTATGTCATACAGACACAAATTTGAGCATAGCCATGACCATACAAATGTGGTCCATGCTAGATATACAAAACTCCATCGCAACTTGGGGAAAAGCAATGAGCGCTTTAAACAAATACCCAGGGTCTTTGTCTCGTCTTCCACAAAGTACGATTCTATCCATGTGATTACAATGATCTGAAGTTGAACATGGTAGAAACCACTTGATTATCAGTCAATGATGTGAACCATTAACAAGTGCGAGGGAGATCACCATTAATGTCAATGATTCCCAAGGTACTCTAGTACAATCCACTGAGTGTGAATAGATGTCCTGATGTCGAACACCCAGTCGATTCTATCGATCAAAGATCAATGATGTGAACCTATGTCGAGAGCAAGAGAATCTGTCATTAAGACATACAGATCTCAAGGTACCAAATATTGTTTCTAAGACTATTTCCTGGATGATGAGCTGATGTTGACGAGAAAAGTCTTGTCGAAGGAGGGCCATGATGAGTCCCACATCGACGACATGAAACTTGGAACATAGTTCTAGAATGATGTGAATGTAGTAACCATATGACTGACTCAAATATACTGACACAAAGACTATGTGGACTGCAAAGGTAAAACTTCTTTAAATCCCCCTTTGAACATCGGGTGGCACGACAAAAAGACTTGGCAGCATGACTGAACGGGACAGACACACAATGCGATAGTGGACAATGCATTCTTTTGAAAGACTCAAAGGATTGACATGACTCATGAAAGTGGATCATTGTGAAGATCAGCTGAATACCCAATTGATTGACATGATGTGCAACCAAGTGCCATGTTCAAAGGTAACGACAAACGACTGCCATTATTTGCAAAATGATTCCCTTCCCATTTCCCCTATCATGATCGATGAGTGCCTCTTTTCGGTTTTACAAGTTCAAAGAGGGTAACAAACACTCGATATAGCTTGTTGGAAGACAAGTCCAGCCTCATATGTTTTACGAACCTGAGAGAGGAGGGGTTCATTCCCAAAACAGGTCTCTCAATGTTTTATTTAACGAGTCCACTGAAAGAAAACTGAGTATCGTTCGTGTTTAGAGAGTCTGAATGAATATGGAAGAAGGCTCCAAAGGGGTCCTTTTTCGTATGATTTAGTCTCTAAGGCCCGAAAAAGTGTAAAATCATACCTTAGAGAACTCTTCCAGTCATGATTGGCTGGAGTGTTCCTTTTTCGTAAATAGTCCTATCCGAATCGAAAAAGAGATAACCTACCGTCGGACGGATGACTCTTCAAATATTTTAATGAGTGTGAAGAAGACAATATCGCTCGACTATCTTTTCACATTTTAAGAGTCCAAAAAGAGCTTAAAGAGGACTCTATTAACATTTGTCATGTTTGAATCTAGAGCACGAAAAAGTAATAAACTAAGCTCACACCACTTTTAATGTTTAACTAGAGCACGAAAAATGAAAAGTAAGCTCAACCCCATCTTACTATTTTTACAAGCTTGAAGATCAGTTAAAAGAATGCTCAAATATTGGTTTCATTTTTACGCAAGCTTGAGACCAATGGGTGAACTATGCTTGAAAAATCCCATTAACATGATATACAAAGGTTGGAATATTTCCCCCAGCATGATAGCTAGCGAAGCCTACCCCTAACATGGTTGCTAGGGGCTCGACATGCCCCCCAAGCTTCGTTTCATCTAACAATTCTTCTTCCATACCCAACCTAAAAAACCTGGTTACTAATGTGAAAATTTTCACCAAGGGGGTAGGAAGAACAAGAATCAAGCATGTTAAAAGAAGGTTCAAGTTCTAACACTAAAGTGAAGACTCGACTCAAGGGAAGGGGATCTGTTTCATTTTTACACAAGCTTTAAATAGAAGGTAACTTTGCTTGGGACATGGTTTCATTTTTATGCAATCTTGAAACCAAAAGGTAAACTATGCTTAAGGAAACCTACTTCATTTTTTAACGAGCTTGAAATAGAAAATGAACTATGCTCAGGAATGATTTCATTTTTATGCAAGCTTGAAACCAAAAGGTAAACTATGCTTGAGGAGATCTATTTCATTTTTTAATGAGCCTGACATAGAATGGGAACTTTGCTCAAGAATGATTTCATTTTTATGCAAGCTTGAAACCAAAAGGTAAACTATGCTTGAGGAGATCCATTTCATTTTTTAAAGAGATTGACATAGATTGGGAACTTTTCTCAGAACATGGTTTCATTTTTATGCAAGCTTGAAACCAAAAGGGTAAACTATGCTTAAGGAGTGGTTTTATTTTTTAACAAGCTTGAAACCAAAAGTAAACTATGCTCTAAAACCTGCTTTGACCCAACATGATATCCAGAGGTTGGTAGGTTGCCCCCATTTCATAAAAGCTAGCAACTTAGCTCCATTATGATGTCCATAGACTAGAGCCATGCCCCCCATTTTACCTATAATGGGAAGAAGCTAACTAGAAGAAGAGGAAGGGACCACAAGAACATGCGGCACATTCAGGGCAGTCTAATTACTAGGAGTAATGCGATGGTCAGGTGTAACAAAAGAAAGCTGATCAATGGTCACAATATTCCCATCATGGCGAAAATGCATAACTCTAAAGAGTGTGGATACAACAGCCTTCATGGCATAAACATAATCACGTCCAAGGAGCAGATTGAAATCTAAAGGAACTTGGACCACCATAACATCAATACAGACAGTTTTCCCTCCTAATGTAATAGGCAAAAGAGGAAGGATCCCTAAAGGTGCAGTAGGCCTTCGATTAAAAGCCAGTATCTGATCAGTGGTTGGCACAAGATGAGGAGAGCCTAAAGCTTGCCAAGCAGTTGAGGATTGAATACTAAGAAAAGCCCCTTCGTCAACAATAGTGCGAAGTATCTGCCTAGCAGTAACATTCACAACTATCTGGAAAGGAACACTCAAATGAAGACGAGGCTCTGTTAGGTTACTCCAGTCAAAGGAAATAACCTCACTACTTGTAGAGGGTTCTATCAAAACAGACAAAATTTCCTCTTGTCGAGAACAATCAGAACGAAGCATAAAGACTTTAGCAAGATTCAGTTCATTCTCTACTGGAAGAGAAGAACAAGATGAATATTTGGTCAAAGAGACTACTTCAGTCTTAACACTCTCTGATGAAAGAGTGGGATCAGGTGGAAATGACATCGGCTTGACCACTTCACTCTCCGAAGGAAGAGTGGGATCAATTATAGATGAAACTGAATTGATCACTTGGTCAACCAAAGAGGAATCAAGGTATAACTTACTATCACTTGTTGGAATTACCTATTGATGATCAGTAATATTTTCCAACCAACACGAAGCTTCATCCATGCTTGGACAAAGAAAAGTACAATGCATAGCCTTTCATATCAAAGTGGGATACTTACGACCTTTTACCAATGGGTCACTGGTTGAGGGAGTATCGTCAACATGATGATCAGAGGTTGATGACACAGATGGTTTGGATCTTTTAGACCACTCTTCTTGTACACGGGAGAGACCGGGACACTCCCTAAGAAGGTGGTCTCGCTTGCAAAGATTACAAGGGAACTTGGGTTTTCCGAGTGTTCTCTTAGAATGAGCACCATCAAGAGCAGATGGTTGCTGATTTTTCTCTTTCTTATCCTTCTTCTTTTTACTCTTCCCTTTCTTCTTCTTCTTATCCACATGACGACTAACCATAGAGCTTTGGTCAAGCAAAGAGGAAGAAAGAGATGAATCCACAACCAGCGAAGAAGGAGAGGGATTAGGTTGAGGTCGATCCTCTCCCAGAGGAGAGGTGACATTTGAGACATTAGGTGTAACAGGAATTACCGAATTAAAAAACCATACCAATAATCCTATAGTTAGTCCAGGAAGATTTAGAGTGGCAATAAAGGGAGGACCAATACCTTCACTTGGAGGGAATACAAAAGGTAAACCTTAGAAAGGCACCTCTTGAGTGGTAGTCCTAGATGAGGATGCCATATCTAAACTCTCTAATAACCCCCTAACTAACATGCACAAGCAAGTGCTACTCAAACTAAAAGCAACAAGCAAACATGTGAAAGGAGTGGATAAGAGTCAAGAACCTCACAAGACAGGCCAAAAGGATAACTCAGATGGTTTGAGGATTCCTAAAAGGGTCTTCTGATATACTCAAGGTACGTGGGAGCTCGAATAGGTATTAGTGTTGTCTAATGCATAACCGTACACAAGGGGCCTTCTGATATACAATCGAGTACGTGAAGTACCTTTCTATATACCTCGAGGGTACGTGAAAGGCCATTCGATATACCGACGATACATGGAAGAACCGCATGAGTCTCGGGATGTAATGCAGACAAGTAACGACAGCTCCTACGCTTAACGACGCCCGAACACGTCTCTAACTTATCACTCAAATTGCTAAAAGTTTTAACCTAGTACTACCTTTAATTTTATCTTGTGCGTTTAGGTGGAACCATGGAGTGAAAACTTGAATTTAAAGAAGATGCATACTAATATATATGATAATGCAAGTTTTCCTCTTCAATGAAATTCTACCTAAGAGAGGGAGAGATTTACTTTTCTTCCAAAAAATGCACACCCAAATGCAAATGCAATTCTATCTTTTCAAACGAAAAGTGAAATATCAATGCACCCCAAACAATCTTCAAAGCAAATAAGAAAGAGATCTAGAGAACATATAGCATAAATCAAAATGTTTCCTACCTTTTCATGCTTGAAAAAGGCACATAAAAACTCAATGGAAAGATTATTTCACTAACGTTCCCAAACAAATCTAACTCTAATGCATGCAAAATTGAAAATAGATGTTTCTTCTCAATGAAAGTAAGATCTAGAATTTCAAACAATCATGCACAAAACAAGAAGAAAATCGTTCAACAAGCTTGCGAATAAAGCAAAGGAGAGAGAAAACTAAAACTTCTCTTTGAAACAGATAAGGAAATGAAGAACCAATCTTTCCTAGCAAGCACTGAAAAAATCAGCATGCAAAAGGAAACAAGAATCACCCAAGAAAAGAAAGACTCAAAACAACATGGATCACTCATGCATTCATAGTCCAAAACAAACCAAAGCCTACTCAAGAAAATGAAATGTATATTTCCAATTCCAATGAATAATATCTACAGAAAAGAGCAAGAGCTTTCAAGCAAAGAAAATAATGCAAAATCTAATGCAAGAAACATAAACTCTCTTTAAATGCAAAGGGAATATGACAATCAAAGCGACTGTAGAATACACTTCATTTTCATCAAAAAGTAAGCCAAAAACACACAAAAATCAAAATACAAAGTCTGTAACAGGGCTTACCTGGCACCGCGCAGATGAAGCTGTTGACAGGAGTTTTTTAGGAAAAACCGCTCCTTGCTCACTGGATTCAATCGGTGGCACCGCGTATTGCTAACTAGACTCAGGAGATGACACCACTCCTTGCCAACAAAACATGTGTGGTTCCCTGAATAGATCCAAAACACAGAGTAGAATGACAGATCAAGTCAGAAAAAGGCCAGATCAAGGTAAAAACTGATAGATTGATAGTGAGAAAGAGCATAAAAGGTCGAAGATAATTCAAATCTAAACAGATCTGGAAGTTTCAAACCAAAATACACTGAGTCAGATAGCAGATCTGATTGAAGAGAGTTGGAGAAGGAGCCTGGATTCGGACAAGAGTTGAAATACTGAGGAAGATCAGATCAACTGATACATATATTCATTCCCCAGCAGAGTCGCCAGATTTGTTAGCTGGAATATTTCACCTCCTACGGACAGTAAGGTGTTCCACTTGTCTGAATGGTTCAGATCCAGAACAAATGAAGGACAGAGGTTGAAGACTCTCCCTGGACGCCGTAGATACCTGGAATGTGATGGTTCGATAGTAACCCTGTGTACCTGCAATAAGTTTAAACACACAAACACATCTAAACTGGCAGAATATAATCTACTGATCCATGTTACTGACTAAGGAATCTAACAACATACATGTGAAATCTAACAACAACAATAATGTGGGACATAAATCAACTTGCATTAAGATAAAAATATGGAGAAGTTTACAACCAAGCCTTAGTGTTGACATGCATCTCCATGAAACCAAGCACTCTCATCCCCATAAGCTCCGACTCTAGCTCTCTATGCTCTCCAATGACTTGGTCCAAGTAATCAATCCAACAACATAACAATACCTTAAGAGTTCCCCCCTCAACCATGGATATGAGCTTGTATTTATAAGGCTCAATGGATAGGGATGGTTGAGAGATTAGTGGATGAGGTGGCTTCTAATATCCTAGGATGAGGGATCTCGAGCTCAACTGACCCACAATGATAGGGATAAGGGAGGATACGAAGCTTATCATCTAGAAGCCTTGAGAAACTTCTCTTTTTCCCTTTTTACTCAGGGTACCACATTTCTCCTTCAATGACAGAGCGGTTCTGGTAAAATACACTTATGGACTAAGGGTCATAAGCGGTGGCACCGCTTGTGGACAACAAGGGATAGGCGGTGCGATCAAGGTACCACTCCTGGAAAACAGGGAAAGCGTGGTGCTAGAAATTTTCATGAAAGATTGATAATTAGCATGGGTTTCCACTCCAAGAGCTGGGATTCAGGGCAAGTAGGTATGTCAAGAGTCTTATCACATGATAGAGCTAGGATTCATGGCAAGTAGGTATGTCAAGAGTATTATCACATGATGGTGACAGGATTTTGGTATAACAGAATAATATCCAAGAAATGTGCCTTCATTTGTTCTAAAGTCAAACTTCTCTAGATTATCATCATCTCTTTTTATGTAGCGTTTACTTCTAAAAACTCTAAAATATTTAACTAAAGCTGGTCTTCCAAACCATAGCTCATAAGGAGTCTTGTCACTCTTATCTGTCCTATGTTTTGTACATAGACAATTGTATATATCACTTCTCTTCAATAGCCATTGAGAAGTTTTGCTTCATTAAGCATAGTTCTGGCTACTTATTGGAATGTCATGTTCTTTCTCTCAACAACTCCATTTTGTTGAGGAGTTTTTGTTGCTGAAAAATGCCTCTTGATTCCATGAGTTTCACAAAACTCATTGAATTTATTGGAGGTGAACTCACCACCATTATCTGATCTTAGACATTTAATCTTGAGATTTGCTTCATTTTCAACAAGTGCTTTGAAGGATTTGAACTTCGTAAATGCTTCTGATTTTTCTTTAAGAAATGTCACCCAAGTTATCCTTGTTTAATCATCGATTAATAACATAAAGTAATGGTCACCTTGAAAGATTTTAGTCCTTGTTGTTCCACAAAGATTAGTTTGAATTATTTATAATGGCTGAGAGGTTGTATGCTGTTTGAGCTTGAAGCTTGTTCTTGTTTGCTTCCAATGAAGACAGTGTCTACAAACATGATTTGGTGGTTTTATGATCTTTGGCGAATTCCTTTCAACTCCCTTCTTACTGACTTTTACAATATTATCAAAGTTCAAGTGCCCCATCCTTCTATGCCATAGAAAAATTTCATCAATTTGACTCATATAACATTGTTCTTCATTTTCAAGAATATACACATTGCTTGAAGTTCTCACAGCAATCCCAACAAGTTTTCCTGACTCTTTTCTTTTGATTTCACACTTCTTGGAATTGAATATACATGTGTGTCCTTGATCAAATGTTTGGAACACACTTAAAATATTAGGTTTTAATTTCTTTATAAGCAAAACATTTTTATCTTTCATCTCGTCTCTAAGAGCCACTGTACCCTTCCCAATTATTTTAGAGGATAGATTATCTCAAAGAGTGACTTTTCCTTTTTTATTTATTTTAGGCTTATAAACTTATTTGGGTCTCATGTCATGTGTTTTGAGAATCCACTATCCACATGCCATAGATTTTGTTTTTATGTTTCACATAGAGATATTGAACATTCCACATCATCCTTCTTCTTCCAAACCTTACTATCCTCATTTCCTTGAGATTTTGTGGTGTCATTCTCCATAGGAATCGCTAGTTTACAATTTCTAGCAATTTGTCCTTGATTACCACATTTGTAACATTCTATACTATAACTTTGTAGAGGATAAAAAGAATTATATTTTCTTCCTTTTGGATTGCTTCTAGTGACATTCTTCTTATGGAAAGCAGAGTGCGATGAAATGCCTTTCCCAATAGGAACCATTAGTTTACAATTTCTAGCTATATGTCCGAAATTGTTACAGGCATAACAATTTCCCAAAAAGAGTAGTTGATGTCTGCTTGGCACATTCTCTGTCCTTCACTTACAAGTTTTGCTTCAAGATCTATCACACCTTCTACTTCTTCTTCATGGATTTTGTTCTCTATACCCATGAATAGGAATCCAACATCTTCATCTTCACTAGACTCATTTGAGCAGTTATCATCCATGGAGTAAATGGTATTCTTTTTGTTTTTATTCTTAAAAATCCCTTTGCTTTTCTTTGAATCTTCATCATCTTCTTGTTTGGGATAAGGGAATTTGGAAGCAAAGTGACCAATCCCCCCAGAGTTAAAACATTTTAAGGGTAATTTCCCTTTGTACTTACCAGTACCTCTCTTAATATTTTTAACAAGAGTTCTTATTCATCATCAGGATCTTCTGATTGAATATTTGTTTTAGATTTCTTATCTACCTTAGATGCTTTAAAAGTTGCTTCCTTATTTTGAGAATTATCTTTCCCAATCCTCATTTCATAAGCTATGAGGATCCCATATAGTTCTTCCATGGTGAGCTTGTCAAGATCTTCTCTATCTTCTATAGTGGAAATCTTTGGATTGTAAACCATTGGAAGTGATCTTAGTATTTTTTCAACTATTTCATTTTCTTTCAATTATGGTCCTATCCCTTGAATTGCATTAACGATTTCATCAATTCTCTCAAAGTATTTTGAAATGTTTTCTTCTTCCTTCATTTTTATACTTTCAAATTGAGTTTTAAAAGTCTGGAGTTTCACCCTTTTTACCTTGATGTCTCCTTCATATATGGTTTGCAATTTGTCCCAAATCTCCTTTGTTGTTTTGCAATGCATCACTTTGGCAAAGACTATTCCAGCTAATACAACCAAGATTGCATTAACAACTTTAACATTGTATCCAAATTGTTTTATTCCTTCAATATCTGTGGGAGGATATTTTGGATATATATATCTTGTTTCTACAGACATCCAAACATCTAGTCCAATATACATTATATGGCTACTCATCCTAATGCTATAGAAATCATAATCTTCTCCAATGAATATTGGAACCTTGGAGGACGTTTTTACTTGTTGATCCATAGTAATAAAAGATCTCCCTTCAAGTGTTTAAACTTTTAGTGAAGAACCCGCTCGGATACCAATTGTTAGAAAATCAAGTAATACTGAGAGGGGGGGGGGGTGAATCAGTATTAAGCAATCTATTTAAATTTTTATCACTTTAAATAAAATCAACAATGATCAAAGAACAAAAAATATTATCGTGGAACCCCAATTGGGAAAACCACCAATACTTCCTATTACTACAAAACTATATTTACGAATAGTTTGCAAGCACCAACATAATAGATCCACCAACAACCAAGTTTTTCAGCTACAAATGAAGGATCACCAACAACCTGTTTACCAGTAACAACTGGAAGGAGGCTACGACCTCCTAAAGGCTTACATCCTGTCCTTGCACCTCCCAACCACCCTTATATGATATTTTGATCTATGAATTATGTAAAACTTTAGATATTCCAATTGAATGTACATAGACACTTTTCTGAAGGTTTAAAGCTTTTCTTATATACCCTCAGTCGTGCCTCTTCATCTAATAGTCACGTATCTTAATCGTGACTCTTCATAAATTTCTCACGCGATTTCCGCAACGACCTTTCCACAATTACCTTTTTGCAAACCGTATTTCCATGATTTCTAGGCGTGCCTTCCTTCCGTAATTGCGAGTACACTTTCACGTCCTCCTTCCACAAACCCCTTCCGCAATGATCTTTCCACACTCACCCTTTATACAATATGTGGGAACTCCTTCCTTCCACAATTGCAAGTTGCGGGTTGCAGGGATTCCTTTCAACTCTTTCAACCCAAGCTCCCACATTTACCCTTTCTGCAACAATCTTTCCATAATCGTCCTTTTCGCAATATGCGGGTTGCAGGTTGCATGGCTGCCTTTCATTTTGTTTTGAAACAGGATTCCGCATTTAACCTTTCCACAATGATATTTCCGCAATCTGTGGGAACTCCTTCCTTCTGCATTTGCGCGTTGCGGGTATGCATTTCCCGAATTTAAAAAACGGCTTCCACAATTATGTGACCACAACGTTCTTTCTGTAGTCGGGTTGCAGATTGTGGATATGCCTTCCAACTTTTTTCAAAATGGGATTCTGCAATATCCTACCGCAAATCTCTTTTCGCAACTCCTGTGAACCGTCAATCGCTTGTGGAATACTCCTCATCCATTGATCATCTATCAAACATGGAACTTCACTTTGGCACTCCGAAATGTTATCTTCTGTGCACATTTACTTTGCGGATCCTTTCCCATTCATAATTTAAATGAACCAACTGCAAAATCTATGGTTTTGTGTTGATTTATGTTGCCAACAATGCCAATTTAATCAAAAAGGATTAAGGGGGGTGTTGGGATTATTATTAATTCTCCCTTGAACCACATAGTCTAACTATCTATTTTCTTAGCTTAGGATGTCTTCATCACACCACTAGTGCATGGGGGACACACCTAGGGGACATATGCCACTTACTGCACTTGATTCCATGAGTTTAGGATCCCCAGGGAGCAATCCCTATAATTTATGAACCCACTCTAAGTGCCACCAGTAGTCTCCTTCAGTTGACCTTGGTAGGTAATGAGTTATGTTCAGTTATGATCCAATTACTATTAGTTAGATCAAAATCAATTATCCTAGCGCCAGATTTCATGATTGAAGGGAGTGTGGGTGTCTTTGTTCACCTACCATCATCGGTTAACTAATTGTAGACTAAGTTAGTTATCCGGAGTTGAATTAGTGAGCTCCAATGGTGATTTTCCCACACCGAGTTAGCTCTGGAATCAATCCGAGTTGGTAGATTCAAATCCTATCATAGGAATTCAAATTCTCCTATATGTATAACCATCGTGTTACATATTAATTACTGATTCATGAATATAATCATATTATTCCAATTTTGTCTCCATTTGTGTGCAATTTTGTCTTTATCAATTGAACAGTCTATGCTAAATTCTTCTCTCTCTTATGCAACATTCTCTTCTCATTTGAATTCATACAGGTTGATGATCCTATGCTTCATAGAATTTAACAAGCGCCTGTCATCAAATCCCATTTTTCAACTCTGAGCTATGATGGCTCAAGAACATCATTTAACCAAATAACACTCTAACTAGGAATGGGAACTAGTCAAGGAAGTGGTGGTGTAGCAGCAGGGTCTCTATGAGCCCCAAGACTCTCATAATTATGTCCCCACCCGATGCTATAAAAATTCAGTGGCATATTCATGTAATCAAGATGCATGTGTAGCAAAAACTTTGTATACACATGTTTGGAAAAGTACAATGGGACCTGGTCATGGTGGGGGAATATGCCCCATTCTCTAATAAATGTATCATAAATGTGAGGCGCAATGAACTCAAGTGTAAACTCTCGCAATTAGAGATTTTTTTTAGGAGCATGAACATGAGGGATGTCAAACAAAGTGCCCTTGAAATTCTTTCATCTTGTTACAGATTTCATATCCTCCCATTTGTCAAGATCCAATACCTGGTTCCTCCTCCTCTGGCAAGCATTTTTCCAGATGTCACTAAGAGGCCCGACCTTCTGGTGGACCTCCAACAATCCATCAACCACATCGATCATCATGTTGTTCAACAATCTGGAAGGGAAATTAGGGCACATGGTCCCTAACTGGGTGTGTAACCAATTACGCCGCGGTGTGATCGCTTCAATCACAATACTCATGATCTCATCCTCCCAAGAAGGTGGAGAACAAGGATCAACACCTAATAAACATATATATATATATATATATATATATATATATATATAAAAGTCAAAATACAAAATCCCGATACATAATAAAGATACTAGTGTTTAAATTTATATATAAATATGAATTTAATGTAAATGTGTGATGAAGGAGGTCAAAGTGCCCCAACCATCATGCGATAAAATGGCCACAATGCTCCTAGATGCATGTTCCCTAGATGGCATATCTAGCAAGGTGCCTATGAAAGTAGAAACAAACAACAATTAATAACTAAGTTACATGTATACAACAATTTAAGTATTTATGTAACTCAATAAAAACAAAAATATATGTAAATAATTCACATATGACTATGCTCAGGACATGGGGGCGGTGCCATAGAACCAGATCCTCTTAATGAACATGATTTGCAAACGGAAGAACCCCACTCTGGAGAATGATCTGCATGAAACAATGAAGATAAATCATATATATGTTATCTTGTGAATACAATAAGGATCTAAGAAAAATATACCTATAAATGGATTTCCCCACCAATATATGTTCTTAATTATATACTTACATGGAGACACCTAACAACTAATAACTAATATCATCATGCTCGTCATGGTTGTACATTTAATATAGAGATGGCTGTACATCTCTAAGCTAATATACATCACCAATATTTTGGAAGATATAACTATAAACATATATGATTAAGATATTTTTGGAGTTACACATTGCTCATATTAGAATTTTTTCTACTTCTAAAATTAATATGAAACACATGGCTTAAGAGAAACAACCATATATGAAGTTACGTTAATGGCCCCACTTGAGTTCCACTTATGGAGTTCGAAACAAGAAAAATTGCATTGTCTCAAATGTAAAAATCACACCTATAGATATAAAATTGGATGCATCATGTACAATACAAATTAACTTTAAACAAAAATCCCTCTACTCTCAATATTGATAATTTATCTTGAACTAAAGTTTGGATTAGATGTACAATAAAAATAACTAATATTACAATTTTTTGGTTAAAAATACTAAAAAATAAAACAATTTTTAATCATTGCATATAATTGATTTTTGGGGGTTTTGAACAATCTTTACAAAATTCCTATAAAAATAACACTTTCAATCAATGAATAGAAGAACTGATTTTGTTGAGTTGTTTGAACAAGTTTTAGAAAATTTTGATTAAAATTACTAAAAAGAAACACTTCGAATAAATGCATAGAAGAACTTATTTGTGGGGGTTTTGAGTACCTAGCTCTCGGCATGGAGGCCATGGTAGCAAGAAGTAGTGGCTCGTGGAAAGTTGCAGTCCTTGATCAAATCGGTACAGCTACTTTATACTCCTCTTTATAGCTCCTATGAAACAAACATGGTGAAATAAGTTGAGGTTTGTTGTTTTTTTCTTTTATACTTGTTACAGGAATTTGGTAAAGATCTCTCCCAAGTTTTATAAATCTCGATCGAGCTTTCAAATTCCACAGGAGCCTACTATTCCACGACCTTTTGTTTTGGAATTTTCATCCCCAGAATTGGTCGATCGAGATTAAGTTATCGATTGTTGGTTTATTAAACCCTCGATCAATCTCCATGGCGCGATCGAGGGTTTGTCAAACCCTCGATCGAGCTAACCCTCAATCGAGCTTATTAAAAAAGCTCGGTCGAACGCTTTATTAATCCTTGATTAAGATTTTAAAATATCAATTGAGGGACAAACAATAGCTTGATCAATATTATTTTTCAATATACTCGTGCTCGCCTCTCACCAAAAAGTGTTACCCAACTTCATGGGAACACCCAAACCCCTTGAGATCAAAGTGGGAATAGACCAACTATGTTTATTTTGAAATTGCATCAGTTGTTCATTGTGAAGGTCAAGAGAAATAAAGAATAGGATACAGTATGTGTGAACTCTCTTAACAAAGAAATAGAATCATTTTCAAATATTAAAATTTCTATTCCATGCACACAAACATGTTTGATAGTGTCCACATACAAGAAAATCCATCATATTATCCTACAAAAATATATTTATGGCCCCTTTTCAAGAATAAAACATAGAGTAATCATGGAAAGCAAGAATATTTCCAAACTTGGATTAGTCAAAGATGCATTGATGGAAATAATTCATCTGATGTGCACAATTTTTAAAACTCTTTGCAATTACAATTTCTAGAGTATAATGAAGCAATGATTGAACACAATAACCTTGTTTTTTATGACTATCTTTATTTTCCTTAAATGAGTTTGAGAATTGATGCATTATTCATTTATCATGTACAACTTGTATCTCTAAATAAAGGCCAATGGTAAAAGGGACATGGCATGAAATACACAATGAATTTGTAGTTCTTTGTGAAGGAACTACATATTAGACAACCCACCATCATGCACAATAAGGGAAATGATGAGTTGATCCAAGAAGGAAATGATAAGCTAGATCTGTTTTGGAGTCACACATTAATCTCCATGATAAGGTAAATCACTTTTCTTTGGAATCCTTTTCAATAGTCCAACGTTTCCAAAATTTCTTTGATGACATTATTGGATATTTCTTGGAGTTATCTTTTGATCGATGGTTTCCTTATACCAGTAAGTATGTAATAATTTTTTTCTTGGATCAAATTCATAATTTTTTAATTATTTCCATCAAACATATATAATGCCTCAATTTCATACATCTACACAATGATACGATACTGCGGTATATATTGAGGTAATTAAAAAGTTTCATTGGATCTATGTATTTACATAGCATTTGCCAAGCTAGTGTAGGTTAAGATAGAGGTAGATAAATTTAATTTTTCTTTTCTATTTTTTGAATAAGATTTTATCTATTTTTATTTATTTTTTAGATAAAACTATCTAAAGTTAGTTTAAGTTATGTTTCCCAATAGCTTATTTTTCTACTAGTTAATTTTGCATTGTAGTTATATTTCTCTTGAATAATTCAACCTTGACGACAAATATTTTTGCTTTATCTTTATTTTAAATTTAAATTTTAGCTTGACTTTGGTTTGTCTCTAATTTCACAAGCAAGACATGTTAATAAGGCTTTTTGGAAAATCATGAAAGAAAAATTCGCATGTTATGATCATTCACCTTGACATCTACAACTAGAAATTGGTATCTATTATAGAAGGCTCTACATTACTAACAAAGTTAGGATAAAATATTCATGAGTTCTTAAACAAATATTTGTTTCCTAGAAGATGGAATGGATTACTTTTAAAGAATTGGCATATGATCAGAAGAGGGATGTAAGGAAACGTTCAACCTCACCAAATATAATATATGAATTTGAAGAAATGATGGGCATGATACTTGAACTCTCCATTGAAGACATTGAGAAGACTAGATATATTTGATAACTGTGTATACCTTTTGTAGGTTACTAACGAATTTAAGACTACAAATTAGATAATTATACCTTTTCAAAGGGAATTATTTTAGAACCATCACTTAAAAATTTGTTTGGAATAAGAACCTACATTTTGATTGTTAGTAACCAAAAGAGATATGGTCCGAAAAAATTGAATCTCAAGGGAAAATAGCCTTTTACAAGAGATACATGGTATGAGTTTCCTTCCGAACAATGAAACATCTTCAGTAAGATTTTAAAATATCAAGAGGAAGTGGAAACAAGTCCACAATCTATTATCATGCACAAGAAAGGGGATAATGCCTTAACAAAATAATCATATTAAGTAAGCATCACTCCAAAAGAATCAATTAATCATCATAATTAGGTATGTTTTGTTGATGAAATTGTCATTGATGACAACATGGACTTGCAATGGCCCCATAGGATGTCATTGATGCCACTAAGTCCCCCCAGCAGTGCCTTGGATCCTTTACAGAGTGGGTTTGTGCCTTGAAGCACCTTGTACCCCGTTGACAAGGTCCTTGTACCCACGAGGATGGATCTTGATGCCACCATCTTGTTGAATATGTTGAAGACCTTGCTGATGGTGTTGAATACCCTGGAGATGGTCTTGAATCCCTTGTAAATGATGGAGAAACCCTAGATGGGTTGGAGAAGCATTAATGACCCATTCTGTGGTCATTCATGCTCTGATGGTGTCATGGTACCCCAATAGGAGGTTTGGAAACCGCACAGGTGATGTCATGATGGATCTTGACCCTTGAGGGTCTCCTAGTATGGTTGAGGTGGTTGAAGAAGCCTATGAAGCCTCTTGCTTGTTGAAGAAGCCATGATGAAGTTCTTGGAACCCACACCTATGGTGGTATGTTGGAACCCATTATTATGGGGTGCTTGGTGTCCTCTAAAGTTTAGATATTGAACCCACATATATGGTGGTTTGATGTTATTTGGACTCTATATGGTCATTGGCATGTAGTATCCTTATTATCATGCATATGAAGCCGATAAGGTGTTGCAAACTAGTGGTGAGGTCTTTGTACCCCTTTTTTGGGGTTTTGGTACTCTTATGGTGATGAATATATAGTGGAACCATTGGATATGTTTTTAATGATATGGAGACCTTGAACCATGATGATGTATGGTCCTATTTGTGGTTATATGGATATTGGGATGTATATGGAGGTAGAGCCCATGGACGTGCCTTGATATGTTGAAGAAGACTTTGAAACTCTTGTAGTTGGTGGTATGGTCTTTTGCACCCTCATGTGTGGGGTCTTTGACATCCTGAAAAAATTGAAGATTTTAAGGGTATTGGACCATGGGATTGAAAATAAACCCATTATGGGGAGATATCCCTTGTCGTTCCATTTCCAATGGTAGGTGGTACATCACATGGTTCCTTACGGTTGAAGAGATATGAATTTTTTAAGTTGGGGTACCCCACCTTTTTGGGTGAGCCGACTAAACAAAAGAGAATTTAATTATTTGTAATTTTGAATTGCATGTCGGCTCAAGGTAATATTTTTTTCTCTACAACCCATATAAATAGAATATCAAATTGTGTGACAGAAAAATTTCTGGGCATCTTCACTAAAATTGACATATCTTTCTCATCCGGAATCGGAATTACAAAATTCTTGGCTCATTGGAAAACTTGTTATGAGGGCTATGTCATGACAGGATCTAGAGATTTTTTTTTCTACTGTTTCTTCATCTTGTGATATTCAAAAAGGTATAGTTCATTCTGTTTGGTTTCTCTTTTGATGACACATGTCTCTCATGGATAGAGTTCCTCTTTGATCTTAGTATGTGAGGCTATATATTGGTATATCTCTTTGAATTCATTCAATACATTATGGAGGCTATGATGATGATGTTGCGTAAACTTTATGCTATGATATGATACACCTTATGATGATAATGCATGTGATAATGATGTACACTCTATGATGTTGATGCACTCCCATACAATATGATGTACATGCATACCATAGTGTGATGATGCTCTCTTATGCACTATGATGTATACTTGATGATGATGATGTATAAACGGTGCACACTGAGATGATGATGATGCACATTTGATGATGAGGATGCATACTTATGATGATTATGCATACCTATGATGATGATGCATACCTATGATGATGACGCATGACGATGCATGCCTTCTGTTCAGTGAAAACATAGCAGAATTTCTTGTTCAGTAATTGAGTATGATGAGGTGTACAATGATGTACATGAGTAGTGTATGGCAGTGAAATGACTTATCGGTATATAGTGATGACTCAGTAGATGAACAACATCATAGATGAGCACCAGTGATGAGCAGTAGATATGAGTAGCAGAGATGAGCAACAGTGATGAGCAGCGGCAATGAGCAGCAGAGATGAGCAGCAGTGATGAGAAACAAAGATGAGTGGTAGTGATGAGCAACAGAGATGAGCAACATTGATGGGAAATAGTGATGAGAAACAGAGATAAGCAGTAGTGATGAGCAGCAGAGATGAGCAATAGTGATGAGCAGTAGTGATGAGAAACAGAGATGAGTAGTAGTGATGAGCAGCAGAGATGAGCAACAGTGATGAGTAGTAGTGATGAGAAACAGAGATGAGCAGTAGTGATGAGTAGCAGTGATGAGCAGTAGAGATGAGCAGCTATGATGATCAACAATGTTGAGCAGCAATGATGAGCAGAGATATTGATGTGCAGAGCAAAGGTTGGTTTTGCAGCAGAGCCATATGATTTCTTGTAAGAAGAATCTTGCACTTGAGGATTGGACTCCTCAAATCCTTCTTAAATAGGGTCTGAGAAAACCAGGCAGGGTCTTGAATGAAGAGTAGGTTCTCTTTGTATCAGTAGGTGCTAATTTTACCTCACGGTTGTAGCCATTCCAAAACAAATACAAAAAGATTACAAAATCATATGGTGTTGTGTTCTCTTGTGCTATAGTTCTTGTTATGACTTTATGATTTAGATGCTTATGATTTATAAATGATGAAGTGATAGATGTTTATTAAATTATTATGCAAATGGTAGAATAATGCATTGATGAATTAGTTGTTGATTGTCAAAATTGAAAAAGTAATAAATACTGCACACACATATTCACCCCCCCTCTCTGTGTGCCTGGTGTGTCTAACAATTGGTATCAGAGCCGGCCTTTGTCACAAGCCTAGCAAGTTTAAAGGAGATCCTTAGACACAATGGAGGAAAATGAAGAGTCATCAAACAATAATGTGCCTATACTTGATATGACAGATTATTTCAGTTGGAGGAGCAAAATGAAGGCTTATCTAAAGAAGTTTGGTGTTTGGGAGATTTTCATCAATCCACCCGCTCCATCAAACAAGAAGGGAAAATCAGCTGCACAAAAGGAAGTAAAGAAGGACAACACCACAACCTTGAAGTTCCTCATGGATGGACTTCCCAGCTCAGTGAAGGAAAATGTAGGAGAGTACACTTCTTCCAAATACCTATTGTCAAAATCCCAAAATTTCCGAAATATTTAAAATTTTGAAAATACAGATAATCTTCATTAATGCAGTCAACTAATAGTTTTAATTAGTTATATGTTAATGATTTCATAATCTGAATTATCTACTCGATTATGTTTATCTTATAGAATAATTCTTTTTCATTTTAATGACTTGTTTTTCTTTGCGACCACAAGGTGGAACTGTCTTGGTGTTCTGAGGCTTACTTAGCTTTGAGCTAACGTAGAAAGTTTACCTGCTCTTACAAATTTACAGGTAAGAAAGATCCGGTGCTGCTTGTCAATAATCCTAAAGCATTCAGATATTTGTTCATCGCAAAAATAATAGCTCAGTAAAAGAATATAAATGCTATTCAAATTTCAAATGCTTTTATGAGGTAAAACCATTACATCGTTATTCTTTTTTTTAAAGATGCCATGGAAACGAGATTCAGTCCTATCAGTATTGGTGACAGTTGCTTTCTCTCTCTAGTTGTGGTTTATAGTTTTTGTTGCGTACTAAACTTTGCGATGTTTATCAATGTTTACCATGGTTGTCGTGTGTACATGCCTTAAATCTTTCTTTACATGCAGACTAAAAGATGGCAGGATTATTACGTTAAGGGTCTATCTTAAATTGTGAACATATACCATTTACGTCATGCTAGATTTGATTACCCCAGGGAATATGGAAGTAATGCGCAATAAATTAAGGGTTTTTATACCTTTATTCTATTTTCCAAATCTTTGAAAGTTTGAAGGAATTATCTCTTCGTGACATACTGCTATCAATTAAACTAAGTTAGTGTGAAAGAACTAAATTCTTCTACACATAACTTATGTGAAAGATATGGCCCAATTATGGTTATTAATTGTCAAAGGTTACCTTTGTCAAGTCTAATAGTTACTATAATGCTTAACATTTTTGTTTGCAAACTTAATAGTTTAAACAAAAATAATACTTAAAGGCATAACTAGAGTCAATCTCACAAGATGGATATTTATCATAACTAGGTCTTATGAATTTCCTTTTTATAGTTATTAAAGGCATAACTTTAATGGATTTATAATCATTTGAAAGAATGATTGTCATATTAGTATAAAAGATGGGTTATTTTATCGACCACGCCCTTGATGAGTTTTTATAGCATAACTCTATATTAATGAATCTTTTGTTTATCATGCGACATGCATGCTAGGTTGACATTGGAAGCAAGGATTATGGTGGAACCTTCGATTCGCCAAATGATTGGAAATAATACTCTTTGGTTGATTGCTCGCCGACACTATATGATTTCACCCACTACATGTAAATAATTTGTTTGTGGACGTGGCAACACTGTAGCCAAGTGTTGTGTGGTTAAAAGACTCTCTCGAACCCTATACTGGTCATTTATTCTGTTGTTTTCAGCCTCCGTCTGCTCTGCTACCGAGTTTGTTTGACCGCATTATCGCTTTGCAAGTCGTCGCCGGTAGTCTCCCGATTTGTTTCCTTGTTTTCTGCAAGTTTTGGGCTCACCGTGCACGTTCGAGAGAGAAGAATTGTAAACAAAGTTGTTGCTGCTTGGGCTGGGTTATTTGTTCCTCCGGGGTTTCTCCTTCGTGGCTAGTTCATTTCAGAGATTGATAGACTGTAAGTCTCTTCCTTCTTTGGCCCGGTAGTGAGAGTCATGGCTATACAACTGGAGGTTTATTTGGTCTTAGGGTTTCGCAGCAGAGTGTGTTTTGAGGTTGGTAAAGTTGCGGCCTAAGAATTTATACCGGCTTGGCTTGTCGCTCCATCTTTTAGTCATCGTTGGTCGATAATGTGTTAGTAATCCCTTCTTTCTTGCAGCTGATGAAGGGTTTAATTCTCTTCACGCTGGTGGCAGCGCTTCTGCTCGTGGGTGGTTACGTTACCCTGAAGTTTTAGGTAAGACTTTATTACTGATATCTTTTAATTCTTTATTCTTCTATTTCGTTACAACTCTACTTTCATAAATGCAAAATACTGATAAAAATCATGGGTGTTGTTGATACAGGTGACGGTTCGTCCTTCTGCGTAGTTGGTGCAAGGCTGGGACAACCGCTAGCTCACGGGTAAGCCTTGGACACTCGATGGCAGTCCTTCCTTGTTCAATCCCTTATGGAAAATTTGATGGTTGGTCGTCGTGGCTTGTAAAACCCTCGTGGTTTTGGTTTACTTGGGTTAACTGGTTCGCTGTTTTCTTTTGTTAATGGTAACCCTTGCTTTATGCGGGGCTTCCGGCTTAGGTTGTGACTGTAAAATTTTGATTTCTGCTACTAGATTTTGTGTATAAAAAAAATGTATAGGTGAGAGAAGGCCGGTAAAGCCTTGCTCTGTTAATTTTTGAAGCTGAGGGGCATTAGAAGGAGCTTAAACTCTTTGGTTTTATATCTCTGTTGTAATTTTGATAAAATAGGGTTTTACCCTAACTTGGCGATATGAAAATGTATTTACTGTTTCTTTAAATTATCTTTTATTTACAATATAATACTGTAAATTATTTGTTTTACTTATATTGTATAAATGGTTATTTAAGCTTGGTGAATCGAGCATGTCTATGTTCTGTTAATTTGATTTCTGCTAGTTAATATTTTTAAATTTACCCTATAAGTTATTTAGTGTAACTGTATATTGTTTTTAGACTGTCTTGCTTTAATTTACTCCATTCTAATAAAGTTTTAAATATTGTTTTATATTTGTTAACCTTCAAAAATAAGTAATTTAAAGTTTTTATAGTCGTACTTATGTAACTGATAGTTACATCTTTAAAGTACAGAATTTATATTTACTTGTTATTTATTATAATGAAATAAGAATATTATTTTACCTGCAAGTAAATATTACTCCTATAATTATATATATTATCTTTATATTCGGCCTATTTATGAAGTATATAGATAGGAAATATTTTATTGTTGTATTTTTATTCTCTCTATACTAAGTAATTTATAAAGAATTTCTCTTGTATCTATATTGCCTACTTAGATTATAACACTAGAATTTATAAATAAAGGTAATAACAACTAACTGTATTTATTTCTTTAAGTAATTAGTAGTTTTGTTTAAATTTCTTACTTGCAGTTTGGTTACTATAATACAGTAGTTATTTATCCTAAATGGGAAAAGAAATAAACTATAGAGTTGAAAAGCATTTTTATTTAACCTAACACCACACATTTCAATTATTATATTCTTTTCTTTTGGTTTCAAAATAAATAATAAGATTACTGAAATGAATGTTGTATAGAGAACTGTTTATCTACCAAAACATACTTCTGTTAGTAAAATGATATAGCTTCTTTTTCCTTTTCTAATAATCTAACATTCATAGTCTAGGTCTAACCCTACTCCATGTACAGAATACTATATCTTCTGATAACAAAATAAAGAAAACATTTTCCTAATCAAGCTAACATATTATTCTATATTTACATCATACTTTCTTCATTTAAATACACCACCTATGCTAGAGTACGATCTGGATTACTCCAGATGGGGGAAAATGCAGGTAGGATTTATTTTTCCTCAAGAATAAATTCATTATGAAACAAGCTAAGATATTCTATCCTCTAAGTTTTACATCATAACTGCAAATGCATCATTCAATGACACACAGATAATAACACATAAATTAATAAATAGCAGAACATGTTCTTAAAGCTTGGTCGACAACAGCAATGGGAGGCCGTTCCTCCCTACCAACATCTGGAGAGCGCTCAAACAACGACTCCTTAGGACCCCCGAGCCTACTCTGGTCTCCCTGGATGGAACTAGGTGCAGCAAATAATCAAGTACTATTCCTGAGACTCAATACCAGTCCTGAACTTGTCCATCAAATTCTCTCAGCTAAGAAGCTGTATCATATCAAGTTACTGTAGTTTATCCTTCAAAACACCTTCCTTACAAATTCCCTTTTTCCCAATGAATTCCTTGAAGTGCATTCCACCTGAATGATTCTTCTCCTGGAAAATATCGAAGCAGCCTCAGCTCTCTACATTGGGCACTTTTAAAAGATTGCCTAGGTATTTTTGGGTTAGTTGTCATTAATTGAGCCACCTGCTCTGATCCCACTTTCTTGGGGGATCATGACCCCAAATGTAGGGAAGTTGCCACCTGCAACATAGGAAGTGTTTGAGGATGCTGCCACTTGTCTTTTGCTCTCCACCTAGTTCCTTCCACCAGTTTGACCAGTAACACTCTTATTAACAGCTCTCCCAAGCTGTTGTCTCCACTTTCTATTTATTAAAAATAAAATATTCAAAATTACATTCCACATCTTTTGGCTCTGATGAGTCATCAGTTTCAACTTAGCATTAAATTTAACATAATGTCTTAGGAATCAATTTAAAACAAATAACATTATTTTACAAAATTGGGGTATGTGACACCTATGGTTCAAGTTGGAAAGTGAGTATCAGAAGGAAAGACCAAAACCCAAAAGTACAGATCAGGAATCAAAAGACAAGCCCCCAGAAGAGATCAATCAAGAAGAAGACAAGCAAGAAGATGACTCCAGTAAAGGTATATCAATCAAAATCATATATGAATGGATGATGAGCATTTATTGTGATTTATCCCCACTCTCTCCCAAAAAGGGTCAAAAACCCTAAAAAATGAGAATGGGTAAAAAACCCTAGATAAATACCATGGGTCGAAAAACCCTAAGACCATACTATAAATACATTGTGAAGGACTCCTCCAAAACACTTTTTTCCATTTGCTTTCAATCACATTACACACTTTTCTCCCTGATTCCCATATTTTTCCATGCCATTTTCCATGGTGTATGTTGAGCTTGCTCCATACCCCTTTGGATCCATCCCCCATATGAAAACCAGCTATGGAAGAGACTGGAGACCAAAACCGTGGAGCTGTGGGACCATTTCCTAGGACGGTTACAGTGGCCCAACTTCAAAATAAAGGTGTGTTCATTGTTATCTCTTGCATTAGTTAGTAGTGTAAATTTGAAAAAACCCTAAAAATATTATTGTTGTTGTCATGTTTCTTTTGTTATCATTGAACTCTTCCTTATGCTCTGGATGAGGTAAGGTTGGGGATTTTGCACGTAGTAGGGGAGAAATCCCCACTACACCTTCCCTATATTGAGAACTATGATATGTTCCCCATAGCCATATTCGAGGTGACTAAAGGTGAAACTAGAACAATAGAGTTGTTGGTGGATAAATCTACTCAAGCGGACTCAATCCAGATCTCCCTAGTCCAAGTGGATCTAGAACAAATCAAGTACATAATACAATATACTTTCCTATATCAAATAGAAGTGCAAGTTAATAGATAGATCACCTACCTGAGGTCTTCAAATCCTCTTCTCTCTTTGTTGATCCAAGCTCCAGAGCCTTCAAATATTGAGCTGAAAAACCCTGTAGAGAAAGTGGATACAAGCAAAAAATACACGCATAGCTAAACATCAATTGATCTAATCTAACAGTTAAGGAAGAAATCTCTAAACATCATCAACACAACAATGTTTATGGAAAGAGTTTATATTATTGTAATCAAGGATATACATAGAATTACATAGAGAAGGAGTGTCACAACCTAGCCTTAACACTACAATCTTCCATCCAACAATCCAATCCAAGCCTTCGAAGCAAGATAGTAAGCCTCCCAAATGATGAGATTTTTCTTCCCAAAGGACGACATGGATCACCTAGAAATTCCACCAGCATAAGAGTACCATAGTCCTTCCTCCCTTCACAATGGTGAGAGGTTTCAATTTATAAGGCTAAAGGGATAGAGTAGGTTGAGTATTAGGAGCAGGGGTCTAATGGATCTTCCCCATAGTTTATGGAACCGAATGCCACCTCACCTAGAAGCTATGGATGATCCTCCATCTCATCCACCTTCGAGAAGGGCCTCAAAACTTCTCTTTTTTCCCTCTAAGCATCATTGGCACACCTAGTAGTAGGAGACAGAGCGTCGGCGCACCTTGCATGAGGGGAAAGAGTGTTAGTGGTGATCCTTGCATGAAGGGAAAGAGTTTTGGTGCACCTTTCATTAGGAGAAAGAGCGCCAACCATACTAGAGGAGGAAAAAGAGCTAGGAACAACTTCAAACGCAATCCAATTTAGCCAGGGAAACTTTAGGGATTAGGCACAAGGTTGACACATGGATCAAGATGACAAGATTTTGGTGTAATAGAATTCCCCCCCAAAGCATGAAGTTATAGGAATGCGATAGGTGAATGCTTTACGAAGTTAAGAAATCAAAAGCAAGGATGTTGGTTGGAATATGTTGCAGTGACAACTGACTCAAATCTCATATGACTCATAACATGGTTGTCAACCAATACAATGCAGATCCATGGTAGTAGAGATTGACTGAACACAAATGTAGGTCTATGATGATATTATAACATAGCCATGACCAATACGAATTGGATCCGTGTAATATGACTCAAACAAACTCCATCGTAACCTGGGAAATATATCAGATAACCTAGAGTCTTCAAGCCAAACCCACAAAGATACGAATCTAACCATGTGATTACAATGTCTTGACGTCAAACATGGTAGAAACCACTTGATTACCAGACATTGATGTAAACCATTAACAAGTGCAAGGGAAATAACCATTGATGTCAATGATTCCCAAGGTATCTCAGTACATTCTGCCAAGTGTGAATAAAGGAATTGAAGTCGAACACTCAGTAGAATATTTCAATCAAGAGTCAATGATGTGAAATCATGTTGAAAGCGAGATAACCTTCCATTGAGGCATGTAGGCCCAAGTTACTTGTCTTGGTTTCTAAGTATAATTCTTGGATGAGGTGTTGAAGTAGACATGAATATACTCGTCGAAGGAGGGCCATGATGAATCCCCCATCATCGACAATGAAACACGATCATGGATGTTTAGAGAAAACCAGACAACAGAGTGATATATGAGACTGACTCAAAGATGACCAACATGATATAAGGTAAACTGACTCCATATAGTGAAAAAATGACCAAATATCTCTTGAACAGGGGCATGGAATGACTTGGAAGTATTGACATGAGAATGATACCCATCCCCCAATGCAACTAACAGTGGGATTATTCTTGGACAACTCAAACGAGGTAAGAAGACTCATGGAATCAGTAGGACTAGAAGAAAAACGGATTACCCAAGTATTGAAATGCATATTGAAATGAGTGCCATATTCAAGAGTGACTATGTACTACCATAAATACAACAAAACACAAACTCTTTCCTTAATTTCCCCATCACGAACGATGAGTACCTTTTTTCATTTTTACAATTTCAAAGAGGGTAACAGAAACTCGTTATAAATCATCAAGCGATGAGTCCATTCTCATATGTTTTACGAACCTGAGAAATTAGGGGTTTGTTCCCAGAAGGGTCCTTCATCATTTAATTTTATGAGTCCGATGAAAGTAAACTCATTCATTGTTTCATGTTTAGAGAGTCCGAAATGACTAAGAAGACTCCAGGATAGACGTTTTCGTAAATTTAGTTCCCGAGGCCCAAAAAAGTATAAAATTATGCCCAAGAGAACTCTTCTAGTCATTATTGGCCGAACTATAATTTTTTTGTAAGTAGTGTCCCCTGGTCCGAAAAAGGGGTAAACTATCACCAGGAAGATGACTCTTCAGGTCCTTTTATGAGCGTGAAGAAGTCAAGTTCACTCAATGATCTTTTCACATTTTAAGAGTCTGTAAAGAGCTTAAAGAGGACTCTATTAGGGTTATTTTTCATAATCCAATTTTAATAAGTCTGAAAAATAGTAAAAGTACACTCGATACCTCTTCACTAAGGATTTAATGAGTATGCCGAAGGTATAAAAGGCACTCAGAACCTTTTTCATGTTTGAATCCAAAGCACGAAAAAGAGATAAAGTAAGCTCAACCCACTTTTCATCTTTTAACCAGAGTACAAAAATGAAAAGTAATATCAACACCATCTGACTATTTTTAACAAGCTTGAAGATCAGTTGAAAGAATGCTTAGGGTATCTACTTCATTTTTTAACGAACTTGGAACAAAGAAAAACTATGCTCAAAGGGTCGTTTCATGGTTTAGAGAGCTCGAAATTGAAAATAAAGTATGCTCAAAATGGCTTCCATTGAAGGGTGATTTCCCAGCATGATTTCCAGTGGTTGGTACTTCCCCCCAAAATAATTGTCAAGTAGCTTATTTCCAACAAACGGGTAGGGTACATTCCCCCCAACGTTTTTTTCTCCTGCTTTACAAGAAGATGAAATGAAGTTTCAAATATTGAGTCTTGACACAATGGAAGAATCTGTTTCATTTTTAACGAGCTTGAGATGAAAAAGGAACTCTGCTCAAGGCGACATGTTTCATTTTTACACAATCTTGAAATAGAAAATAACTATGCTTGTGGGAACCTGTTTCATTTTTACACAATATTGAAACAAGAAAATAACTATGCTTAAGGACATCTGTTTCATTTTTTAACAAGCTTGACACATAATGGGAACTATGCTCACCATTATCTATTTCATTTTTTAACGAGCTTGACACAGAAAGAGAATTATGCTCGTCGACATCTGCTTCATTTTTTAACAATCTTGACACATAAAGGGAACTATACTCGCTAGCATTTCTAAGCCAACATGATGTCCAGAGTTTGGCGGGTTCCCCCCTTATAGGAGAAATTCCCCCAAATATTCCTCATGAGGAGAAGAAGCTAATGTTTTCAAATAGCTTAACTTCGTCATGATGGTCAAAGGCAAGAGACATGACAGGAGAATGGGAAGGAACCACAAGAACATGTGGTACATTTAGGGAAATTTGATGACTAGGAGTCATGCAATGATTAGGTTTAACAAAGTAAAGTTGATCAATGGTCACAATCTTCCCATAATGGGGAAAATACATCACTCGAAAGAGTGTGTACACTACAGCTTTCTTGGCGTAAACATAATCACTCCCAATGAGCAGATTAAAATATAAGGGACCTTGGACTACCATAGCATCAATACAGACAATTTTTCATCCTAAAGTGATAGGAAAATGAGTAAGGATCCCTAAGGGAACAGTAGGTCTTCGATTAAAATATAGTATCGGATTGGTGGCTGGAATAAGATGAGGAGAACCTATGGCTTTCCAAGAAGTTGAGGATAGAATACTAAAAAAATACCCTTCATCAAAAATAGTGCGGAGTATACTCTTAGCGGTAATTCGCACAGATATCTGGAAAGGAACACTGGAATGAAGACGATATTTGTTTATATTACTCCAGTCAAAGGAAATAACCTCATTACTTGGAGAGGATTCTGTAAAGAGACAAAACTTCCTCTTGCGTAGAACAATCGGAACTAACTACGAAAACTTCAGCAGGTTTCAGTTCACTCTCAACTTGAGGAGAGAGAGAATACAAAGACTGTGTCGAAGCGACTACTTCAATCTTAACACTCTCTAACAAAAGAGTGGGATCAGGTGGATATGGTATCAACTCGACCACTTTAACTTCACTCTCCAAAGGAAGAGTGGGACGAACTATCTATTCTTCACTCTCTAAAGAGAGAGTGGGATCGACCAAGGATGGAACTAGATCGACCACTTCAACAACCAATGGAAGGTCAAGGGACAACTTACACTAACCTGTTGGAAGTCATTGTTGAGGAAAAATAATATATTCCAACAACTTAGAATCTTCATCCATGAGAGGAAAAAGGTAAGTAAGGTGCATGTCCTTATATAGCAAGGAAGGATGTTTGACCTTTCAAATCTTAACCACAGAGTCACTGGTTGACGAGGTATCATAACTGTGAATACCAGAGGCTGATCACATCGGGTGTTGGGAAGCCTCAGACCACATTTCTAAAACCTAGGACAATCCATGACAATCTTTAAGAATATGGTCACCCTTGCAAAGTCTACAAGGGAACTTAGGCTTACGAGGTGTTCTTGTGGGCAAATCAACACTCTCATCACTATGATGAGTGGCTGATGGGTTTCCAACATGACGATCAGAGGTTGGAACTGTGACCTTCTACTTAAGTTTCTTCTTCTTAACTTTCATTTTCATCTTCTTCTTAGCCACCTATTTACTAACATCATAGTTTTCAACAGGTGAAGAGGAAGAAAGGGAATTCGATTCAATATTCGAGGAAGAAGGAGAAGGGTTAACATGACGTCGATGCTCATGCGGTGAAGGACCATGATCTGACATAAAAGGTGCATTTGGTATAATAGGATTGGAGAATAACCACACAGGAAATCCTATAATCATTCTGGGAAGACTCAAAGTGGCCATGAAGGGAGGACCAACAGCTCCACAAGGAAGAGAAACAAAAGACATACCCTAAAAAGGAGTCTCTTGACCGATGGTGTCGAGAGAGTCTCCCATATCTGAACTCTCTAAGAATATCAGAAGCACCACACAAAACAAACACTACTCAAGTATAAAATCAACAAGCAAACTATGTGAATAGGAGTGGATCAAAAGTTAGTATCCTCAATGGATTATCAAGGCTTCACAACTTTCTATATACCATAGGGTCCAACAGTAAAACGTGACAATGAGGATTGGGACCGTACCCTTTCCTGAATACCCGAATACCTGGACGGGACGTGTGTAGTAACCTCCCCGATTGTTGTTCTCGGTGTATTGTTATGCCAAGACGGCCAAAAGGTTAACTCAGTTGGTCACAGGAATCCTAAGAGGGTCTCCCAATATACACTAGGTACAGGGGAGCTCAAATCCACAGTGGTGCTGGCTAGCACACAACTGCTCAACAGGAGCCTTCTGACATACTACCAAGTATGTGAAGTACTTTTCTATATACCCAAAGGTACGTGAAAATCCATTCAATATACCGGTTGGTGCATGGAAGAACTACAAGCTCTCGAGATCCAGTGCAGGCAAACAACAATAGCTGCCACGCTTAAAGACGTCGGAACACATCTCTAACTTACACATAGTTACCAAATGATTTTATTCCTAAGCTAACATTAATTTTATTTTATGCGGTTAAGTGGATGCATGAGGTGTAGATAGGAAATGTGAAATAATGCAAATCCTAGCTACATGTCGATGCACATTTCTCTTTCAATGAAAGCTACCTAAGGTAGGGAAAGACCTTTTCTGTTAAAGAAGATTAAAATCAGGGATCTAACAAAACCAAGTTCTATTCAAAGCCAACTATGAAGCTTTAAATACCAACATCAATCACAACTCTTGAAAAGACCCATGAATTCGCATGCGAGCTATAGGGGGGTCCGAAAAAAGTTTGGCTCGTTTTTTTTTTATCTTTTTTTATTGAGTTTTCTTTTCGAACCAGCATGAATCTGAATAGTAAGGAAAAGAAAAATCCTTCCTAGAGTGCAACAATTCTAACTTTCTACAATAATGGTTCGAGAAGCACAAATGGAATCAAAGATTCAACAAATCTCAACAATGTATAAAACAAAGTAGGGAAGCACTTCGAATTTCAAATGCATGTATCAAAATGAAACTTGATATCTAAACTCTTTTCTTATCTACAAACAGAAAATGAGAGAATATCTACAGCACCCTATTAATTCAGAAATCGAAAGGAAGATGACAAGCATCCAAACAAGTCCAAAACACTCCAAAATTGCTCCAAATTTACCAAAATGCAACCAAAACTCAATGATTGAGGGTGTAGGAAGGGTTTGGAGATCAAATCTAACAATCTGAAAATATCTGGTAATGTGATTAGGGATGGCAAGATTGAACCAACAAGTGGGGGATTGAAATTTCCCTCCACAACCAAGTCACTCACTTGACTAGTAAAACATCCCAAACTCAACAAAATCCATTCCAAATAGAGGTAATCTTGGACATAGGGGCTCTATGACCATCACATGCAACCTACAGGCCACAAACCAAAACCCAAAAATGAAGGAAAACTTGGTTGATCTCTGAGTTTTGAAGGGTTGGTGCACCTTCCTACACTGCACTAGAGTGCCAGAGAGGGGTTGGTGCACTTACAACACTTAAGAGTTCTAGTGGCACTCAGTCACTCAAGGGAAAGGGTGCCAGCAACTCAATGGCGCTCTGTATGCACTGCCCAGGTGTGCCATAGGGCCAAAGAGACTATATATCCTATGGGAGAAGGGTTAGGGGACTAGTATTGAACCCAAAAAGAGTCAAGGAGGTCCCAAAACTCTTCTAAGACAAAATCCAAAGGAGGGAGGGTCTCTAGAGGCTATGCAATGGAAGGATAAAGAGACATGAAATCAAAAACAAAATCAAATCAAATCTATTTCTTCCCCAGTATGGTCGCCAAATTTGTTGGTGGATAAATCTACTCAAGTGGACTCAAGCCAGATCTCCCAAGTCCAAGTGGATCTAAAACAAATCAAGTACATAATACAATATACTTTCCTATATCAAATAGAAGTGAAAGTTAACATATAGATCACCTACCTGAGGTCTGCAAATCCTCTTCTCTCTTTGTTGATCCAAGCTCCAGAGCCTTCAGATCTTGAGCTGCAAAACCCTATAGAGCAAGTGGAAACAAGCAAATAGTACATGCGTATCTAAACATGAATTGATCTAAGATAACAGCTAATGAAGAAATATCTAAACATAATCAACACAACAATGTTTATGGAAAGAGTTTATATTATTGTAATCAAGGAGATACATAGAATTACATAGAGAAGGAGTGTCACAACCTAGCCTTAAAAATGGAGAGAGGGTTCAATTTATCAAGATGACAATAAGAGTACCATAGTCCTTCCTCCCTTCAAAATGGAGAGAGGGTTCAATTTATAAGGATAAAGGGATAGAGTAGGTTCGGGATTAGGAGAAGGGGTCTGAGGGATCTTACCCATAGGTTAGGGAATCGAATACGACCTCACCTAGAATCTAGGGATGATCCTCCACCTCATCAACCTTCAAGAAGGGCCTCGAAACTTCTATTTTTTCCCTCTAAGCATCACTGGTGCACCTAGCAGTAGGAGACAGAGCGTCAATGCACCTTTCATGAGGGGAAAGAGTGTTAGTGGAACTCCTTGCATGAAGGGAAAGAGTGTTGGCACACCTATCCTTAGGAGAAAGAGCGCCAGCCCTCCCAGAGGAGGAAAAGAGCTAGGAACAACCGTTCAAACTCAATCCAGTTTAGCCAGGGAAACTTAGGGATTAGGAACAAGGTTGACACATGGATAAAGATGACAAAATTTCAGTGTAACAAGAGCTAGATTCCTAATTACCTTAGATATTAGAATGTCGTGAGCATTAATATTATCAACTAGGATTAATTGGAGCTCAATGATGGTGTAAACATGCTCTATTTGTTTTAAAATATAGCTAATTGTTTGGAAGAGGAATTCCAAGAGAGAAATCTATAGGGGTTATGTGGTGTATATGGGTTGTTAGTGTTTGATGTAAGTGCAAGAACCATTTAAACCAAATAATTAATGTCTCAACTTTGTCCCCATGAAGTATGAGGAC
Source organism: Pseudotsuga menziesii (assembly GCA_001517045.1). NCBI lineage: Eukaryota > Viridiplantae > Streptophyta > Pinopsida > Pinales > Pinaceae > Pseudotsuga > Pseudotsuga menziesii. The sequence goes on along the minus strand of LPNX011117116.1, from coordinate 347,502 downwards.
AACTTTAGATATTTTAATTGTGGTCACAATGATGTCTATAATGGCCCATTAAATAGTTATGGTAGCATGGAACAATATTTTTATCCCACAAGATAATTTGGGATCATTCAAAGTTAAAAACAAGGATTTTTTATTGTCCATCTTAAACTTAATTTCTCTTTCTTCATGACTTTGCATTAAAATCTCATAAACAAGATGTATGACATATTAAGGTGACATGAAATATAGTAATGACACAAACCTTGAATATGCTACATATATTCAATTGACACATAATAAACTCTACGTCTAAGCGGAATGGTGTTCTAGATGAGGATTTAAATTTATAATATTGACCAACAAAACAAAATGTCTTTTCCCCACATTGTGCAAATCATGGATTCTAGTTTTCACGAGGGAAAACAATATAATACTCTCAATGCAACATTTAAAGAGAGTGAATGTTAGGGTGTATATTATTCGACTTGTTGCACCTTGATGATGTATATTATGACATATGTACACTCTTAAATACAACATTACAAGGTTCTTATGGTGTTCCACCCACAACATCGAGCTCAATGGTGAAATCCAACCAAAATTTTTGTCAAAATGTATGTCGAGTCTCATATTAATGTATGTTATTTCATAATCTATTATATATTTAGATTTTTCCTTTGGGGTTGGTCAAAGGTTCAAGGCTTGTTAATATTTTTATTTTTAAAGGAAAGTCTCGATTATAGGGACTAATGGCCATTGTAGATATGTCAAATGTAAATATTTGGATCTTAAAAACTTTGAGAGGTTACAGATGCTTCTAAATATTTTGCATGTTTTACACTTTTATGACATATTTAGTGACGATTGGAATTCTTTGTCATACACTAAAAAGGTGCATAAACACATGTTGTTAAGGTATGTGCATGTAAAGTGATGAAGTGTGTGTATACATTCTAGAACTTGGTATAAATAATGCTTTTTTATAAAAACTACGGTTGGATGTAGCCATTAAAAATTATATCCCTTAAACCCTTCGCAAACATTGCACACTTCGATGTTGAGATGTAATACTTACTCAATTGGATGATGAAAATTTTGAACACTAGATACCCGACATCACACTGAAATCATCCGCATTCACATAATAACATTTGTTTCCTAATCCGTTGGTACACCTTTTCACACCAATCCACGTGGCACTTGACATTCCAAAGCATCCTACCTGAGGTTTAGGGTCATCATTACCAAGACATGGTAATATCCATGAGGTGAAGGGAAATAGGGAGGTGGTTATAAATATATAGATATCATTGGGTGAGGACTCATAGATTTAGGGAGCGAAAAATAAATAAATCTAATGGGCTATGAGGATGGGAATGATGTCATCATGTAGTATGTATTTAGGTCACATGAGAAGATTGTTGAGACATGGGAGTGTTTC